>SMJT01000228.1:0-26152 GCA_004349715.1 Crucihimalaya himalaica | reverse complement strand
ACTTTATTATATAAGATGGAAAAATTCTAATATTAAATAGATATTTAACAGTTTTTGATAAATTCAAAGATAAATATATATATATATATATATATATATATAATAATTTATGTATATGTATTTAATATAGTTTATTATTTTTAAATATGTTTTTTAGAAATAAAAACATCAAAAGATAATATAAGAGAAGTTATTATTTTTTGTATATGTTTTTTTATGAATGAGAATATCAATAAGAGAAGTTATTATTAATTTATGCAATGTTACAATTAAAGCATAAATTTAATTTCTGCATTTAATTAATTTAAATTTAATTACAATTAAATATTGTTATATTGATTTATATATTAATTTATATATTGTATGGGTGAGTGATTTGTTTTATAATATATTAAATGCCGGCCCATCTAGGTCCAAGGACACGTGTCAGTCTGTCGTTCATTTAACCCTACTTTATTATAATAGATGTTGCATCATTTTTGAAGAAGTGTTATTGTCTTATTGATTGCTTTCTTTCATATTAATAAGTTTTCCCACTCGTTAGTCATTACTAATTATTATCAAATTATTTCTATATATCATCGTTATTGAAAATTTCAATGGTAGGTAGATCTATTTTAGTAAATAGATATATTAGTACAAGTGATTGACGATCAGATCATTTGATAATTAAAGAGTACGCAAAGTTTGGCGAATCTTTACTCTATGTATAGATTGTGTCTAAGCATTCACATGCGCTTATGAACCGTCCAACATCAAAGTTACTAACGTGCGCTTCGTATCAAAGCTTACATAGATTTGGCAAACTTTAAATTATCCTCTTGAAAACTATATGCTTAATTTTTGCTTTTTATAGTAAAGAATTGTACACACATCAATTTTCCGATATATATGAGGCGCCAACCCATATTTAATCTGGTTGATTAGAGAGGACGTTATAGCCATCTTCAAGATCAACAATACGTAATTAATTGATTGACCAAAAAAAACTATTTTGATGGTGAAAGTCACGTAAATTAACTATATGGTTCAAAGGAATTAAAAAAAATAATAATATTAACAACATATATATAATATGCGGTTTTTAAATCAAGCACAAATTAACCTCTACGTGACAAGTTCTAGACTTCTAGTCAGATTCGAAGTAATCTTTTATAATAAAGATATTGGATACATGAATCATAATTCATGCATGATGGTATTATATATGATACCTTGCTCGTGCAAAAGCAATCGAGTCATTGACGTATTAAGCAATAGCTTCTATTGTATAATACAAAGTCATACATATACACATCAATTTGATCATTCATAAATTCTTACGTTCCACCTTCTCTACCGGACAAGAATCTCTCTTTCCCTAGATATATATACCCATAATACCCAAAACCCTTACACACAATCTCCCTCTATTTCTTCGATTTCGCCTAACAAAAGCATCAAGCCAAGAACCGTATATACGAATCAAGAACACAGCATAACTCCATCGTTGGTCCTAATTATGGAGACGGATATTTGCAAGGAAGGGTCAGCAATCTCGAGAAACTCATCGGTCGGATACTACGATGAGCGGAAGTCAGAGGGAGTTCCGTTCAAGTGGGAGATGCAGCCAGGGACTCCTATTAATACTCAGCCGCAGGAGACTGTTCCTCCATTAAGCCCTCCTCCGGCGATACTCAGCCTCGGCCTCCCCAAGCCATCCATCTCCATCGAAGAGCCAAAGAACTTTGTGTTTCCAGCGAAGCTGAAGCTGAAGCTACGGAATTGGAAACATCTACATTGCAAAAGATATTTTTCTAGATTAGCTAACAAAATGGTTTTGTCTTCGATTTGTTTGTACCCTGAAAAACACTAGATGGGCAAATAATGAATCATCTCTATGAAAAAGGGCCCAAGTTTTTTATACTAATAACAATCTTTTTTGAAAAGTTATGGTAGGCCTATTAACACAGGTTATATTATCTAAACAGCGTTTGCTATGTTTTAAGAAATTAATAAAGTGTTAGCAACAAAAAAAACAGTATTCTATTCTTCTAAATCCGTATCATTGTTGACAAAAAGATAGCAGTTTATCAGTAAACCAAATGAACCTTTCTCAAGCTAGCTGCGAATACTACACGGTAATTTATAATTAGGTAGTACTACAATTATTGTTTATATCAGAAGTTATCACATGAAAGAGTGAAAAAGTTGTTTAAATATTGGATCGTGTATTTTTTTCTGAAAAAAAATGTTATATTAGTTGAAACTAGTAATATCAAGCTATAAAAGGGTCGAAGGGTCAAAAGAGAAATTGAAGTTCCCTATTTCTAGCGTTATAAGCTAAAATAATCTGTCAAAAATTCGAAATAGAAGCTGGTAATATAAGAAATTAATCTGAAATGGGAAAAATAAAATTTGTACTTCGATGCTTTCTTGTAGAGTTGTAGTGATAGCTAGCCAATTCAAATAAAAAATAAAATAAAATAAAGATAGCTAGCCAATGCGAAAACGAAGACGTATCAACTCTTGTTACTCTTCATTAACCCGGCCCAATACGTGTCGAAATGAAAGCAATCCAAATCATGTTCTTCTGATTTGTTTGTCAGAAAAATCAACGCATGCATGGAAAACTACTTTTTTACATTTTTTTGTTCATATATTTTGAATTTTTTTGACATTCTCAATGTACTGCAAGTATTAGTTAGTATCAACAAAATGTAAAATGTCAGAAAACTAAACATACTTTTAAAGTGAAAATTACAAACACATTTTTAAATTTTTTTGCCAAGCTTGAAAATATCATTAAAAATGAATTTGAGATATTACAAAACGTATTACCTAGGATAGAATAACCATGCCAAAAAAAAGAATAAAGACATGTTTACATTACTTACAAAATGGGAAAATAATTCAGTTACCGAACCAAAAGAAGCATTATTTACAAGCTGCATTCATCTATTACTTACCCACTACATTTATCTAACTAACCATAATTATTTATTATAAAATTTAACACATATAAGACACGACCAAACCGAATGCTAAAAAAACCGACTAAACTCCAAGTGAACTGAACCGACTAAACGAAAATCTTGGACCACATTCCCGTAGTACAACACAAATCGGCCACGATCGAGGCGTACGATGAGATATTAAATGACGAAAAGATAGACCTAACGACCAACGCCTCCTCCGAATCCATAGTTAATGCTCACCCAACTCTTTTCTTCGTTTATATAAATGGAGCCAAAAAATTGAGAGTTATCACTTTCGGTACTGTGATGAAGAGTGTATAACTCTTTAGTTTTTAAGTTTTTCAGATTCGTTTCATACATGCATAGAACCCCACTGGTTCTTTCTTTCTTATCAAAAAGATTCAGAAATAGCGTTTCTCCTCAACTTCACAAATGGTAAGTGGGCTATTAACTATCACACTTGTAATCTCAAAACATTTTTAACAACTCTAAAATGTTTTTATTAAAAAAAAAAAACTTCTCAAATAGTAAGAGGGGCAAAAATAGTTTGTACTTGTAATCTTATTTTTTTAAAATAATTCTGTCTGTTAGAGATAGTACAATCTAATTAAGATTTATCTTACTTTTTATAACTCTTTTATAGCAGCCAGTTTTCAACCATTTATTAGGTGTTTATAGTTTTGACTTATATAAATTCAATAATTTTTGTTGTGTAAAGGCAGAAGAAGAAGAAAGGAGAAGGCACATTGTGCTGGCCAAACCTTTTTCGTTGGAAGATGAAAAAGATTCTGAGCACACAGCTTCGAATGTAATCCGCAGGATCCTAAGCCTCTTTAAGAACGTGCGTCCAGGATCCGATCTCACAAGTTTCCAGGTGTAATATCTTAAATTATAGAACATATGTAACTCTCTAAACAGTTGAACATGTATATTATTTCGTACAAATCAAGTCATTTTCCAATCATTAATTATTTTCTTTGAACGTAAAGCTGCCACCTCAGCTGAACCTACCAAGATCACAACTTCAATGTTACGGCGAGATGATCTACAGCTTCGGCGGTCAGGATCTGCTTGGGGAATGCAGCCGTCGCGATCTTCCCATCGAACGGCTCAAATCGGTGGTGACGTGGAACATCTCCACACTTCGTCCGGTGGTTTTTGGCATGTCTCCGTACAACCCTGTTCTCGGCGAGACTCACCACGTCTCCAATGGTCATATAAACGTCATCGCCGAACAAGTATATCATTTTTTTGGATAATATAATATAGGGTACAATTTCAAACGAAAACATTAAATTTTATTAGGTAAAGTTCACTAGAAAATGACATAGATATTTTTATATGATATTAGTGGACGACGAAAAAGTTATTTAATTAAGCTTTAATCTTCATACTTATCATAGTGTTTGTGTTTTACATTCTGGAATTAGTAGATATAAATATGATTAGGCACGTCATTAACTAATCATAGAAAAAAAAACAAATTGCAAACGAAACTGAATCTGGATGTTTAGTTTTAAAAACCCTTTAAATAAACGTTCAATAACGCCCTTTTAAGTTTTGTTTTGTTTCAGTATCAGCGTTAACATTGTTTCTACTTTTGTTAGTGCATGTCCGTATTTTTTTATGGTCAAAATCGGTTTAAAACGATTTGTTAGTGACTTTTCAAGAAACCAAAAAAAATTGTAAAAATATCTGCAGTCGGTGATTTTTAATGGGAACTTTCTTTTTTTAAAATACCAAACTTTTGAAAAAAGGCCTACATGGTATTATACATCGTTAATTTTCAGGTGGTGCATCATCCTCCGGTGTCCGCACTTCATGCGACTCACGAAAAAGAAAATATCGACGTGACATGGTGTCAATATTTTACTCCTAAATTTCGTGGTATGTCTATTTTTTTCATTAATGCAGCACTCAAATTGTTGCTCCTACAACCAAAATTATCTCAAAACCAAGTTTAGTTTTGAATAATCCGTCCAAGAACACTACCATCTCGTCTTGGTTCCGACATCTGATTTTTGCATGTACCCAATTTTATGGTTCATAAGGTACTTACGTGGATGTTGAGGTAAAGGGTAAAAGAGTGATGAAGCTTCTCAATCAAAAAGAGACTTATGAGATGGACCAACCGAGACTAATTATGAGATTCTTACCGACGCCGGGAGCTCACTGGGCAGGAAAAGTCAAGATAAAGTGTCCGGAGACCGATCTCGAAGCTGAGTTACATTTGATTTCTGATTCCTTCATCGAAAGATTCAGAGGCAATAACAATAGATCAATTCAAGGAAAGATCGTCGAATCTTCTACTGGTAATCAGCTCTACAACATCTTTGGCCATTGGGACAGGTAAAAACACGTACATGAATCATAATTCATAGACTCATTGTTACCACTCTCTAAGCTGTGACTGATGCCATTAACATCCCATGAATGTTTCAGAACAGTAATGGCAAAAAATCTGAAGACTGGTGAGCTCGAGGTTATCTACAATGCTAAGGAGAATATCACAGGACTCAAACCTCCAACAGTAAAGAATCTGCAGGAGGTAATGGAGAGCGAGTCAACGATGGTGTGGAGTGAAGTAAGTGAAGGAATACTGAAGAAAGAGTGGGAAAGAGCAAGAGAAGCTAAGAGCATTGTGGAGGAGAAGCAGAGAGAGTCTCTGAAACAGAGAGAGGCTTCTGGTGAGTCATGGGTTCCCAAACATTTCTCAGTGGTCAAAGATAGTAAAGACTGGGACTGCTCACCGCTACAGCCCACGGTTCCTCGGGCTCCACTCGTTATCACAGAGGAGCAAGGAGAAATCATAAACCAGTTTCAAGATTCCAACACTCTATGTTGATAATAGCTTAAGTCTAGGTCGATAATGACATCTCCGTCTATTATAAGATTAAAGGTATTTTTGTCACTTTATTTGAGGTTGAATAGTGTTTTTGTCACTTCATTTGAGGTTGAATGTATGAGCGGTACGTCAGTTTTTTTTAGAGACTTATCAAATAATATAGGGGATTTTTCACATCCATTATCTACAAAATTAATATGTAATATCCATCTATTTATAAAATGAAGATTCAATCTACTTCTCTAATACTTGATGGTGAACATAAACTCTTAGGAGGTGTATTCAATCGAGCTGTAAAAATCTGTGCTAAAATAACAAGTCAAATTTTCATATCCATAATAATTTATTAATAGTTAAGCATTAGGGTAACCTTTTAAAAAACAATTAAGGCAGCCTTAAATGACGAAAACATGGATCTAACGACTAACGCCCCTCCGAATCCATAGTTAATGCTTACCCAACTCTCTATTTTGATATCCTAATCTATGTTTTTAGCATTCTATATAGATGGAGCAAAAAGATTGATAGTAATTATCACTTTAGGTACTGTGATACAGAGTGTTTCAACTCTGGTTTTTCGAGTTTTTCAGAGTCGTTTTCATAAATAAAACTCCTTGGTTCTTTTTTTTTGTAAAAAAAAAATCGTTTCATTTACAAAAATAATCTCATCTCTGAAATATATATCGTCTCTTCAACAACTCCTCAAGTGGTAATTAGTGAGTCATACACTTTTTTGATAAAGAAGTGAGTCAAACACTTAGATTAAATTTACAGATCTAATATTTTTGGTTGTGTATAGGCAGAAGAAGAGAAAATGAGAAGGCACCTTGTGCTGGCCAAACCTTTTTCCCTCGAAGATGAGAAAGATTCGGAGCACACAGCTTCGGATGTCATCCGCAAGATCCTCAGCCTCATTAAGACCGTACGCCCAGGATCTGATCTCACCAATTTTCAGGTGTAACTTCTTAAGATCCTTGTTGAAGTAAACTTATTGCTATATTACAGAACGACCATTTGCGTATATATTTTTTTCAAAAAACAAACATTGATACTTTTTAGTGAAGAGAAAAGAAATGAAGGTATTTTTAGGATATATATATATATATATATATATATGATCGATGTTGTTAAACATTTTTGTGTTTTCTGAGAGTATAAAGTTAATATTGTGCATGAAATACAAAAAGATACGAACAATATGGATCCAACAGTTTAGAACTTCCTTATATTTAAGGAAACTTTCTTATATTTATGTTACATAGGTTTTATAATCCATTTTTATTTTCCGTACAAATCACGTCATTGTCCATAAATTCATTATATGCATTTGTTTTCCTTAAGAGTTATTAATTTTTTTTTTTTGAACGTAAAGCTGCCACCTCAGCTGAACCTACCAAGATCACGACTCCAATGTTACGGCGAGATGATCTACAGCTTCGGCGGTCAGGATCTACTTGGGGAATGCAGCCGCCGCAATCTTCCTATCGAACGGCTCAAGTCGGTGGTGACGTGGAACATCTCCACACTCCGTCCGGTGGTCGTTGGCATGTCTCCGTACAACCCTGTTCTCGGCGAGACTCACCACGTCTCCAACGGTCACATCAACGTCCTTACCGAACAAGTATAATCATTTCATTACAATTTTAAAACGAAACAGAAGACTTTTCTAGGAATAGCTCAAAAGAAATTCACAATCTATGTAGATATTTTATAAATATGCATGTATATATTTTAATTTTCAGGTAGTGCATCATCCTCCTGTGTCCGCACTTCATGCGACTCACGAGAAGGAAAAGATCGACGTGATATGGTGTCAATATTTCACTCCTAAATTTCGCGGTATGTTATCTTAAAATTGTAGCAGTCATATTGTTTCTGCT
Source organism: Crucihimalaya himalaica (assembly GCA_004349715.1). Classification (NCBI taxonomy): domain Eukaryota; kingdom Viridiplantae; phylum Streptophyta; class Magnoliopsida; order Brassicales; family Brassicaceae; genus Crucihimalaya; species Crucihimalaya himalaica. Next base: position 18,470 of record SMJT01000228.1, on the reverse strand, counting down.
GCATCCAAATTATCTCAAAACCAAGTCCAATTTTGAATGATCCGTCCAAGAACGAACACAACTAATTCGATTGTGCGTCCAGTTTACCCTAAAACAAAACCATCTCGTATTGGTTCCAACATCTACTTTCTGCATGTGACTCATTTAATGGTTCATAAGGTACTTACGTGGATGTTGAGGTCAAAGGTAAAAGGGTTATGAAGCTTCTGAATCGAAATGAGACTTATGAGATGGGCCAGCCGAGACTAGTTATGAGATTCTTACCGACGCCGGGAGCTCACTGGGCCGGTAAAGTTAAGATAAAGTGTCCGGAGACCGATCTTGAAGCTGAGTTGAATTTGATCTACGATTCCTTCATCGAAAGGTTCAGAGGCAACAACAATAGATCAATCAAAGGAAAGATCTTTGAATTTTCCTCTGGTAATCACCTCTACGACATCTTTGGCCATTGGGACAGGTAAGAACTAAGAACATGAATCATAAAGTCATGACAGCTCAACAAAAAGCTGTGAATGATGTCATTAACGTCTCAATTATGTTTCAGAACAGTAATGGCAAAAAATTTGGAGACTGGTGAGCTCGAGGTTATCTACAACGCCAAGGAGAATATCACAGGACTCAAACCTCCAATAGTAAAGAATCTGCAGGAGGTAATGGAGAGCGAGTCAACGATGGTGTGGAGTGAAGTAAGTGAAGGAATACTAAAGAAAGAGTGGGAAAGAGCAAGAGAAGCTAAGATCCTTGTGGAGGAGAAGCAGAGAGAGTCTCTGAAACAGAGAGAGGCTTTTGGTGAGTCGTGGGTTCCCAAACATTTCTCAGTTGTCAAAGACGGTAAAGACTGGGACTGCTCACCCCTACAACCCACGGTTCCTCGGGCTCCACTTGTCATCACAGAAGCGCAAGGAGGAATCATAAACCGGTTTCAAGAATTCAAAACTCTGTGTTCATGATAGCTTAAGTTATTACAATTCCATGTAACATACACCAAATGATAACGACCGAGCCAGCAGGGAAATCACCATATGGAACTCTTATAACCAAAAATTTATGCTCTAATTGCATATAACCAGGCTTTCAGTTTCATCAAGAAACATCAAATACCAAGAATAATTTTAGTTTCTTCAAAAAATTTACAGTATCTTAAAGATCCACCTTTGAGACATATCTGGAACATAATTAGGTCCAAGAATCGTGTATTTTGGTTCAAGAATCCTCTCTCAGACAGCTGTGCTTGTGTAGTTTGGGAAGAGGTTGACTAATGTGTCGAGAGCATCGGGATGGAACTTCCTTGCAAACAGATAACAAGGCCGTGTAATCCCGTTCCATGTACAAGGCCAGTGCAGCTCATCTCCATGCTTTAAAAACACAAAGTAAAAGTATTAAAGAGCGAGAGAAAAAATAGAGGCTGTGAGGAAGAGTAACAATAGCATACCTCGCCCACGCTGGTGACATGTACACTCATGTCCTCCGACTGCACAAGCGAGGAAAGAAAAAAGTATAATAGCATGCTGACTGTGACAATTTTCAAGATCCGTATTTTGAAACATACCGTGACATTTTTCATGAACTCTAATGAAATCTCATTTGCTCCGTATGTCTTTGGATGCCACCTTCGTTCAGACCAATCAACATACGTCACTGACCAGTTTGAGATCCCCATGGGATCAATCATCTGAAAGAAGAGCCAGCAAATAAACATGTCTCAGCTTCAAGAAGGCTTAAAAGATTGCAAACGATGGAATGTTAAGAAGAATAGCCTCACATTGAAGAATGTTGGCAAGTAATGTTCATCAGCAATGCAGTTCTTGTCGGCCTCTATTCCAGGCTGATATTTATAGAAACTTAATGTCAGAATCAGAACTCAAATTTTTTTATTAAGTTATATATCAAAAGATCCAAGGTCAAAAAGCTACGATATGAAACCAAAAATGTTTAGCTGCAGGACAAACTTACTCCACAATACTCGCGAAATTTTGAGTAGTAAAGACCATCGGCCATCACTATAATCGCGTGTTGTCGCTTCATTGTGAACCACTAGCAAGAAGTAAAGACAGAAATTACACAACAAAAAGTGACAAAAACTCAATTTTGTTTCGTTTAATCGCAGTAGCAGCATACTCATTAAGACAATCTCTTAGAGATGCAGTCTTTACCTGAGCACCTTTTCTAAAATCTTCCCTGGCGATTTCTGGTAGCATGTGATCCATATGTCTACCGGTCCCATGTGGACCAGGATCCACAAAACTTTAGAAACAGAGAGATAATTGAACCTTGTGTCAGTGAATATTAATGGAGAAATCAAACTTTTTTTTTGTTTTAAGAGAGTAATGTACCTCTCAATGAAGCTAACGTTGGAGTACAGCAAATATCTATAAGTGTAGTCGAATGTATGCAACGGTATACAACTGCACCGAAAATAAATTTGATGTGATCAGTTAGTACAAAAAACCTTAATTAGGACACTTAAGGTACATTGAAATCATTACCTCTCTGAAAGAAGAACAAAGTGTTGGTTGTCGGGATCTTCAAGAGCGCTAACCAGTAACCGCTTCTCGGCATCAACCATAGAAATCCTTCCCCAAGTGACCTCGTCACTGTGGATCTCCCGATCAGAAAAGTGACGGCTGATGTGAACTGGTCGTTCCTTTGACGGGTGGATGTAAATGGAGAACTTCCCTTCATGACCCTTCACAACACCAAAGACCCGCAATAAATCAATGAAATGTAGCTAACATTTGGACATTGTGTCGAGGTGTTTGTTACCTTGAAAAATTCATCCCAAAGCTTCTCAAATGGCAAAGTACCAGGAGTCAAGAACAAGAAAGCGATTTTGGAGTTTTTGGTTATGAAGGGAGGCGTTCTTAGTATGTCTCTGACAACTGCTCGAGCTGCTATCTCCTCATCAGTGAATTTTCTAACATGAACAGGTAGCCACGCGGAGAGAGCATCCTCGCAGCCTCTAGTGCTATGGAGACCATGACAGGAGGAGCTCTTGCCGTGTTTTGGATACATGTGACTACAGATCAGAAGCATGCTGGTCACTGAAACTGTCAAAACGACCCATAAGGGCTTCTTCAGAGATGTGTGGTGGTGACGTGGCCCCTGCAAAATCTTCTGCGTCTCACCCATTGAAACCAATCTAACACCTCCCTTCTCCTTTCTAACTGATAGGCATACAAAGATTGAATCTTTTTTCACTTCTGCATATACTTCTTTTAGATTGGCATTGCCTGAAGGAAAAAAAAATATCAAGTTTATATTGATTTATTGAAGAGCATGAACAAAGACACTCAGAGATAAATGATTCCGGGAAACACGGAGAGATTAAGTAATGTTTCAAACTAATCCAAGAACAAAACTTCTTCAGACAGAAGCAATAAGCAAAATGCACGTTGTTCCCGTGATACGGGAAGTGCAGGACATCCCTCCTAAACTCTCTCTAGCACACGTACAAGCTAAACACTTCAAAGTCTAGTGATTTTTCCTCCGACCAAACTAAAATCAAAAGCTACAAATTCCAGATTCAACTTCTTAGCAAAAAAAGAAAAAAAATTAAAAAACTGGAGACACTGTAGTGAGCAATATCAGACAAAAAGAGTCAAAATACAGTTACCTCGAGCTGAATCGAAATGGTAGAATGCAGAAAGACAGAATCTTTATCCGAACCCAGATCGCAAAAAAGTCGAATTTAATCCTCTTCTATAAGATCTAGGGCAAAGAAATAAAAACCAGAAGAGTGAACTCAACGAATGTGAGGTTAAAAGAGAGAGACGCAAGAGGGAAAGTTTCCTTTTTTGCTTTTAAGGGAAAAAAAAAATCTTTAATCTTAAAAACAAAGACACAAGTGGAAGACGATTCAGATCGTTTTGGTTTCTTTTATACCTCTGAGAATACTACTACTTCCTCCGTGATTCGTTTTCTCTCTCCCATTCTCTTGAGTTTGAAATAAAGAATTGAAGAAGAGACTTTTTGGTGAAACCAACAAGTCTTCTCCAGTGATTCAACGAATGTAAGGTCAAAAGAGAGAGACTACATTATTAAACACTTGGTTTTCCATTTTCTCCAATAATTTCTATTAATTTCTTGTTATTAAACAAGTTATATAAAAGTCCCAAAGAATCTACATTTCTATTTTGTTTTGGATTTGAGTTGGCTTCACGACTCTAGAACCTTTTCTATTAAATTATATATTTTCGCCACCTTTCTTTATTAAAACAAAACAAAGATGATTCATTTTTATATGAATATAATGTATGGGCAATGGAAAAGAAAATAATCCAAGTGGATATCTAGATAACGAATTTTAGCAGTGTCATCTCACTTGACCCTTCATGAAAGTCGCCGCTTTGTTTTAGTTGTTCTTGTTGTTGCCCATTAGGCCATTATTACTCTTACTAAATTACTCAAATTAAGTTTTGTTTATAACAACTAAATCTGAGAAATAAGGAAGCCTGACCCTTTGAAGACGTAGAAATGAGTGGGGCATAAGAGTTACATGGAAGTTTGAGGCGTCTCCTATCATCATGAGCCAAAGTGTACCAATGCATCAAAAGATAAGAGTTGTACGAAATAGTGAGATGAAAACAGTATGTTCGTCTTTCAACTGTCTTATCATTGGCCAATTTGGACGGTAATTGGTGACGGAAATGAATCACTTATCATAAACGACGAACAAAGTAGTATATGACTTATGGAATGAAAGTAGAATTTGGAGTGCATGTACTTGTATATGACTTGTGGAAATTTCTTTATACAAGTGCAAACAAATACAAAGAAACTTCCATTTATTAAGATGGTGATGGATATAGATTGGATAGTAGTTCTTTTTAAGTTTGGGAAAAAGAAGCTGCTTAATTATATGTTGAAGCCATAAAAGTGCCTCATTCCATAATATCGCATTCATTCACAGTTGTTTAGAGTATGACCTAAGTCAACAAATATAACTTTCTAAATGAATTCAGTTTTTATAAAATCAATTGGACTAGTTGGGTGAAGAAAAAAAAAACAATTGGACTAGTTTAAAACCAACAAATTCGAAAATTTAAAAGTAAGACTAAAGAGCGTGCCTATAAGTGTGATTACCTTCTAGAACCATTGTATTTTGATCTGCATCTGATCAAATCTATACAAGATAAAATGGTAATCATATTGACTTATAAATCATGATTATATCCTCATGAAAGTAATCCAAAAGAAAGTTCAAGAACTATGAAAAATAGGAACAATCACCGGTAATCCAAAATATGTTTTATCAGATGATAAATGATATATTCAAATGGATCATGATTAACCCCGTATCTCAGGTTTCGTTGACACCATGTTTCTGCCTGATTTTGGACAGAGCAAATCAGCAAAATGTGAGTGCAAGTTTCTACGGTTTGTGTGGGTTCTTTGGGAACACAAACAAAGTCAAAAGCTTAGAAAATGATCGGGTTTGGGTATGTCCTGTTTTAGCTATGAATCATATATTCTTTTACAAAAATCAGACCTGCTTTTTTTAGCAATTGAATTCAACCTTTTTCCTTTAGGTTAGTTTTATGTTCTCAAGAATATGTTTGCTTTGATGATATATAAATTTGCCGTACATGTTTCACTTATTTTTGTTGGTTTAATAAACCCAACTACTTGAGATATTTAATTTAAATTATATTATAATTTTTTTGTAAATTTTATGAAAAGCTTTAAAACATTGCCTTTCAAAAATAGTATCCGTTTTAAATTTATTTTTGTTTTATAAAAAGTGCCGGTAAAATTCTCAATTTTGTCTATATTATTTAATGTGTTGACTAATGAAATTTTTTATTTAATATATAAATAGAAAATTAAATAGAAAATTTAATTGTTTTTTAATATGTGTGAAAAAACTTTAAACGACACCATGTGTGAAACTGAGATATTATACTCTCAAAATGTGTTTTGTTCCGTTCCGGCATTTTCACACATATTGAAAAACTATTAAACACAATAATATTACTATGAATTTATTGAACATAGTAGTAACCAATTATCATAATTCAAATTCAAACATACCAGCTTTAATCAATTATTGAAAAAATTTAATTTCACAAATTATGTAGTTAAAGACTTTAAACGATATCATGTCCACCATTATTGTAGTTAGACTAACCATGACTTAAATCACCGAAAAAATAAAAACAAGTCTAGAACGAAAATAAAATAAAAGAAGTAATAATAATTTGGTTAACCGATAATGCTCAAAAAGTCAAACTCCATAAACTTCGCGGAAAAAGAAAGGATCCGTAATGGTGGAATATATGGATTTTATTTTTGCCATTACCGGAAAAAAAAAATCCAAACATTTAAAAATCCCACTGACTTAGCCAAAGATGGTCACTTTTTTTACAACCCATGACCATTTCTCTCTCCTCCTTGTCTCTCTGAGCACCAGAATCTAGGGTTTCTTAACAGTGAATCTTTTGCTTCCTCCTCAATAATCGACTTCTGGTAAGTCTATCAACTCAGACCCTTACTCACTTCTTCTTTCTAAAGCTGAAAAGCTCATTCATTTCTAGGTTTTTCTTTTTGGGGATTACAAGTCTAGATTTTTCATTTTCGTTCTACTTACACTCTGTTTCTTCTCTCTCTATCACTCTGCCTCTTTTTTGGGGTTCTCTTTTTTGTTTTTTGGACCATTTACATGGTCATGTATATCTGCTTGTAGCTATGTTTTAAGGTTTTGCTCTTGTTTGTTCTGTGTTCTTTACTTTAAAGTTCTAAACTTGAGAAAACCAAGTTCTCATTTAAACCTATGTGTATCATTTGCTTACCATGGTAGATGGATTAGCTTGTTTAAATTTCATTCATTTTGTGGTGATTTTGATTTCATTGGTGATAAATTTGTGAAAAGGGAGCTTTTTTCTTCAGGTACTTGTGTTAAAGCTCCCTTATTGGTGTAGACGAGCAATATCCTTGGAGAAATGGCAACTGAGAATCCTATTAGGATGTCTGGAACCAATGAAAGATGGTCTAATTCTAGCCAGGTTTCTGTTCCTAATCGAAGTGGAAGTGCTCCACCGAACATGGAGGGATCTTTTCTAGCTGTGGATAATCTATTGTCAAGACAGGGCGGCTCGGGTTACAATAACTTGAAGCTACCGAGCTACGGGTTTGAGGATCCCGTGACTACTCATCCTTCTTATTCTTCTAAACACAGCCTTAACCGCATACCTTCTCCACCGATTTATTACCCTACTGAGTATCAGTTCATAGACAATCGTGTAGGTAGATTTAGAAGTAACAGGGGATTGAATAAAGTAAAATCTCCCAATCATTTGTCCCAAGGTACACTTTCTACTCATAAGGAAGTGTTTGAGGATGAAAGCTCCCAACAGTTATCTGTTAATAGTGTTTCAGATAGGACTAATGGGTTGGACATTCGTCTTTCGCCTGGTTCTCAAGGTTTTGACGATTTCAGGCAGGTTCGGCTTCGCTTTTGTTCCCTTAGTTCTCATTAATAAATGTCATTCCTTAGCTCTATAATAAGTTTCAGTTGAATCTCTTTTCATTGCAGGATGAAAGTTCTTCTGGGCAGACCCCTCAACATAGTCAGTCTAACTCTTCAAATGGTGATATGAACACAGCGGATGAGGGTGGTAACTTCTCGGAGATATCAGATGATGTCATGGTTAAAGATAATGCTGCTTCAACGACAAAGCCTTCTATTGGCATTGAGAAGACTCCTGATGAATCTACTATCATCTCTAAAATGAAGAATACTAACATATCTGGATCCGGAACGGCTAAATACCCTCGAGAACCAAGGTATGCAAAGCCAGAAAGGCAGCTGCACCAACATCAAAATAATGCAACTTGGATTCAAGGTGGCGGCAAAATGGGTTCTCATGGTGTAAACGATGCAGTTACTGGGACTGGACAGTTTCAATATGAACAACCTTACAAGTTCTCCGGTGATGGTCAGCCTGTGCTTCAGTCTTCAGGTTTTACGCCGCCTCTCCTTTACACTGCTACCCAAGCAACGTATTTGACTTCACCAGCTCATGTCTATAACATGCAGTCTCCTGCTGTTTATTCTCCTCAGTATGGTTATGGACCATACACCAACATGATCCCACAGTTTATGCCTGGATACCCTTCCCTTGGTTCTGTTCCACTTATTGTCAGTCCAAATTTTATTCCTCAAATGTCTGGGCCAAGTGCGGGAAGTGTAGTCCACGGAGGTGAAATGCAGTACACGGAAAAGCTCTATGTTCCACCAGGACAACCTTCTTTTCCAGACCCTATGTATATGCAGTACTGTCAACAGTCATTCGGGCAGATGGAACCGCTGGCTCCTAGGAACCACAAGAATGCTCCCGAGTCTCAGAAAGATGATTCGAAGTTCCTTCGACAAATAAGGGGGCCAAGTAACTCTAATATGGGTAGAACGGGAATGGGTGTTAATTATTATGGAATCCAGCCAAATATGGGCATTATGGTGCAGTATCTGCCTACAGAGCTCGGCCCTCCTCTTTCGCCGGGTCCTGTTCCCTATGTCGAGGCATATCCTGGATGGCAGCCACAGGGGAGCTTGGAAGGTGCGAATGGCCCGCGATTGTGCAATTTTCTTGAAGAGCTGAAATCTGGGAAAGGCAGGAGGTTTGATTTATCTGACATCACAGGACACATTGTTGAGTTCAGGCATGTTTTTATCTTTCTTTCACGAGTCTTTTCTTGGGTTTCTTCCTAATCAGATGATAACAAACTTGAGTAAAATCTTGTTTCCTTTCAGTGCGGATCAACATGGTAGCCGATTCATTCAGCAAAAGCTTGAAAATTGTAAACCAGAAGAAAAAGCAGCTGTCTTTAGAGAAGTTCTTCCTCATGCGTGCAAACTAATGACGGATGTGTTTGGTAATTATGTCATTCAGAAGGTTTGTTCCTACTTGATCCTACGTTTTACAGTTTCTTGTCAGACTCTACCCCTTTTATTGATTATTTGCGATATCTGTTTCAGTTTTTTGAATACGGAAACTCAGCACAGAGAAAGGAACTTGCTGATCAACTCATGGGGCAGATAGTGCCACTTAGTCTGCAGATGTATGGCTGTCGCGTGATACAAAAGGTACAAAAGTCGCAATTGTTGTTTGGAATTGGATTTTGTTAAAACAATTGACTTATGAGTGAAACTTTGTTGTGGTGTTAGGCTTTTGATGTCATAGAACCTGATCAGAGAGTTCGTTTAGCACGTGAACTTGATGGGCAGGTCATGAGATGTGTTCGAGACCAAAATGGAAACCATGTGATCCAGAAATGCATTGAGAACATCCCGGCAGACAGAGTTGGGTTCATGCTAAATGCATTCCGTGGTCAAGTTTCTTCGCTCTCTATGCATCCTTATGGTTGCCGCGTCATACAGGTACTAAGCACTTAACTAAACGGTTCTACCTTCTCCTGTTCTTGGTTTCTCTCATTGTTACTCAAGAACCAGGCGTCTTCACATTTTCTTGTCCCTTCCATATAGAGGCTTTTGGAGCGTTGCTCACATGAGCATCAGTGTCGGTTCATTACTGAGGAGATACTGGAATCAGTATGCGTCCTTTCCAAGGACCAATATGGTAATTATGTCACACAGGTATGTGTACCATTCCAAACTTACAAAATGTTAACTGAATTAGACCAAAATCCCACAGTTAATTTCATCTTGTCACGTCTTAAAACCAACGTTGCTATTTGGCAGCATGTCTTGGAGAAAGGGACGTCTATAGAAAGAGAGAGAATCGTGAGAAAACTATCAGGGCACATCGTGCAGCTTAGCCTACATAAATTTGCATCTAATGTTATAGAGAAGTGTCTGGAGTATGGTGGTCGAATTGAGCGGGACCTCATCATTAAAGAGATTGCAGGGCCTGACGAGAGCTATGATAGTCTACTGGTGAGAGCTAGTGGACCAAAGCAGATACATTTTCTTCTTTAACTGATTAAATATTAACTGTAACCACTTTTAACAGATGATGATGAAGGATCAGTATGGAAACTATGTGGTGCAGAAGATATTCGAGACATGTACGGTGGATCAGCGTGCAACATTGTTTAGCCGAGTCAGAATGCATGCATCTGCACTGAAGAAATACACATATGGGAAACATATTGTAACTCGGTTGGAACAGCCCTATGGTGAAGGTACTAAAATTCCTCAACTTTAGTCAAGTTAGAATAGGTAGGTGGACAATCACAAATCTTTGAGGAACAAAAAGGCTTCTCTTGATGATGTATGGGCTGAAACAGTCTGCATTAAACAATCAAATAGACTTTCTATGCTAAAAATAAGCGGTGTGGCACAAGACTGGTTAGACTTTAAATGATTGGAATGAAGAATGACAAATTTTGGTTGTTGTTTCTGCAGAAAATCAAGAATTGAGATGATGAGTGGCTCTTCTTGATTTAAAGACAGTGGCTGACTCAGATTTACTCATACAATTCGGTTTTCATGAAAGCTGGATTATTCATTGGGAAGATTTTAGATGATTGTGAAGGAGAATGTTGCTTACTTGGAATTTTATCATAGCCGTTGTGATGATTGTATGGCATGTTCGTAAATATTCATAAATGTATCAGTAGTTTACTGGATACTTCAGATTTGTAACTGGTTTGTGGATTTTCACTAAGACAATTCAAAACTTTCTTAGACAGAATTACCAGAAGCCAAATATTACATGCTACAGAATTTTTACTGTATTTCAACACTTTGTTTTTAACCATATTCTTCTACGAAGAAGTGCCAAAGTATGATATGATCGAAAGAGAAACTTGTCGATACATGGAATTTTAAGCAAAGTAGCATATCACGTGACAATTCATTCGACGGCTAAAAGGCTATTTCATACCTCAAGTAAAGAGATATGCTCAATTCATACATCAAATATACTACGCTGCTAATTAATACCCCAACAAAATATTAATTAAAATTTATTACCTAAATTTTCAGATTTGTGCAAACCCATACATTTACCGCCAATGTGGCAAGAAGCTGTTAAATTTTGTTGATGTGGATACCATGTCACAGTGTTAATAATAAAGCTGCAAGCATTTTGCTTGGTGTAGCAAATTGTCTGAAACCTTCAGAAAGCTTTAGATGTATAATAAAGTACAATGGTTACCACATTTTTCTTTAGTACTAAATGTCAATATATTAGCATCACATATGAGTTGTGATAAGAGTTAACAACACGATGAAGTCAAGTGTACTACAAAACTCAAAAAAAGATTCTAAAAATATGTGTATGTATTGTTCCGGTTTCTGTTACTGGATTCTACCCCAACCGAACCGGAAACCGAAATTCGGATAAATAGGCTATTCAAAACTGAATAGAACCAGGTTTTTCGGATTGGTTTTGGTTCGGTTTTAGGTTTATAGATTTTATGTCAAGGCCTACTACTAGTGCCAAGCCCAGCCCAATAAGATCCTAGCTATATCAAGATAGACGCAGAGCACAAATGTAGTAACCCTAAATTCACACACAAGTCTCTCATCCTCAGCTTTCGGACGAAACATTGTGTGATCGTGACAATCTGCAGCCCTCCGACGAAACCATGTATTTGACCCAAGATCGGCTGATTTTTTACAAGGGTACGTAAGATATCTATCTATATGTACCTAATCGGATATAATATATATTCGCACGTAATTGTTTAACCGTTGTCCGTTGGTAGATGGTGAGAGTAAGACATGTGTGTTTTGGGATGTGGACGATTACTCAATCCCAAATGGTCTCGAACCAATCAGAGTATCAAAGAGGCTATTAAGAAAGAGGTTGTGATGGGGAGGTGTCAATTCATTCTTATGCTGATAAGATCATATTCTCCAATGAAATGAATTGCTACGAAGGTGAGAATTGCCTTTACTCTATCCCGAAGTCTATCCCGAAGGTGAGAATCTATATTCATTTCCCAAGTCTATCCCGAAGGTGAGAATTGCCTTTACTCTTTATTAAGACTCTTTTCTCTTACACATATGTATCCGTTACATTGTTCCATGTATAGTGACATTATGTTGTGGGCACTGATTATAATCGCAAATATGATTATAATCGCAAATATAATCGAAAAGGTTGTGGTTGATCGTATTTTATCTTTGTGTACGGTCCGGTCTTATGGTGTTCTCTTATTCCAAGCTAAGCGAGAATGACAATTTCCTGTTGGAAGCGAAGCCTTGTTTTTGACAAGTATATTTGATGGAGGAAACCTTAACGTACGTAAGCGGAAGCTAGCGGATACTCTGGCTGATCCCGAGGATTAACTTTGTGCCCTTGCAAATCTTGGTTACCATATGCAGATATATATATTACTTAGATATCAAGCTTTTGGATGCGACAGAGGGTTGAAACGTTTTAATTATTGTCTTGATCAAATAAGGATCGAAACTTTCAGGGATTGAGTAACCCTCCATGTCCCATATCACTAATGTTCACGACCTGCATGCACATCCAAGTTTTAACAAAACAATTTACGAATAAAATCAATAAAATTAGATCTAATCCAAATCGATCATAGAAAAATATACTACCAACTATATATGACAGAAAGACTAATAGATCGAGAAGATCATATCATAAACAATTAGTTTCGAGCAAATCTTACTGCGGGAAGTCCTGGTGGTGGTGGGGGGCAAGGGGAACAATCTCGACATGATTTCGACGTACATACGGAGTTATCCAGAAAATAAGAGACGCTAGTAGATAGTTCCTTTGTTGATGAGAGACTTTGTGAAATTAGGGTTACATGACTCCTAAACCTGTCAATTTGGCGGGCTGTCCATGGGCCAAGCCTAGTTCTCAAGTTTTTGGGCGGTTAGATTTTTGGCTCAATGGGTTTTTAAACCAAACTGACCCATTATAATTTTTTATTATTACTAGAGGAAAATTTGGGTGACGCCGAGCTAAACATGTGATAGTTTATAGAAAGAAAAACGATATATTATGGCGGAGAACCAGATGCTTCCCAATGTATGAACACGATCCAATTGCCCATGAAACTAATATGCAAAACTTAATTCCGCCCGAATTCGTAGACTCATCTAATTTCCCAAATCGCTTGATTTATGCGGTTTATAAACTAAACCCGATACAAAACCAAACCAACCAAAAATATAAACCAAAAATTTAAAACTTACGACCCGACTTAAGATCAAAGTCGGTGAGTCACCGACGGTGACTCTTCGTTCATTTCATCTCCAGCGTTTAACTACACCAAGCTTTGTTTCGTTCGTTTCATCTCCCTATCGATCTTCAACTAAGAACCCTAAAATCAAAATTTCTCATATATGTTTGCATTTAAATAACATATCTATTTACTGGGATTCTAGACGATATCTTCCGCATCGATTATCTCGGCGCAACATAAGACGGCGATGTTGGACCATATGATTTCGAGTTCAACGATCTCACAGTGAACTGCTGGAAGCGACGGTGGAGGCTTGCGGAAAGCTTCTTCTACTGATTCAGCCACGGTGGTGACAAAAACAACAACAATTTTCACCAATTCAATGCAAATCTTTAGCTTTTGAGACCATATTGTTCATGATTGTTCGCTGACCGGCAAAAAGTCATTGTCAAAATCGATGGTGAGAAAGGAAGCAGCGGCAATGGAGTCTCCGGAGAGACTGTAGGAAGGATATGGAGAGACGGTAGTTACGATTTCTGGACTGATGGAGAAGGTAATCTCAAAAAAGGTGTAATGATGCGGCTGCTGATTCTGAGAGATCTGCCGCCACGACAGAGGAGCTACAAGACGAGGGATTTGAGGTTTGGCGCGGCGAAGATCCTCCCACAAAGCTTATTGGTCAGTTTCTCCATAAACAGCAAGCTTCTGGTGAGATTTGTCTTGATGAAACTTGAATTGAGTTAAGAAAATACAAACCCAAATCGAACCCAGATGAGATCAAGGAAAGTGAGAGAGAAATGACCGGAGAAAAGGAGGTAAGTGAGAAATTCATTCACCAATAATACGAACCCATATGAGATCAAGGAAGATAGAGAAATGGGTCTTCGCAATTTGACAGAGGTAAGTGAGAAATTCATGAACTAAACAACGTGGGAGTACCAGAGAAAGGCTGGAGATGAGAGTGTTACGGTCGTGAGCTAGAGAGAGAGAGAGAGAGACATTGGTTTTGATCATTCGTAATTGGATAGAATTTGGTTTAATTTTAGGTTTAATATGGTTTAGATTCTTTGTAGTCGGTTTAGTAAACCATTAACCGCATAAACCAAGCGATTTGGGAAATTGGATGAGATCTACGAATTCGGGGGAATTAAGTTTTGCATATTAGTTTCATGGGCAATTGGATCGTGTTCATACACTGGGAAGCATCTGGTTCTCTGCCATACTTCTCATAGGGAAACAGATCGTTTTTCCTTTGTAGAATCATTTAAAATTTTATTTTTAGGTTTTTGTATAAATAGAAAAAATTCAATGATTAAAAAGAATATCTTATTGGTTTAAATCTTATTGGTTTTTTTTTTAAAAAGAATACACTATCTTTAACCTTTAATTTACTTGATATATTTATTCTCATGATTAAACCACCAATAACCCAAGTTAAAATTGAAATCTAAGAAGAAAAGAAACACATGAAATCAGGAATTGATGCAGGTTTTATATATTTTTTTCTTTGGTCAAATGAAAATGTGTTTGATTGTTACATACGGCCTTTGGATTAACATGTGAACCCACCTTGGTTTTGCAGCTAGTAAGTTTGAGGAGAGGAACCAGCTCGAATGGGAGTTCAAAAGATAAGATCATATTTTTTAAGATTTATTCAATTGGTGATCTTATTTCATGGAGTAAGTCATATGTATACTTCATGATTAGAGATATAGATGATTTTGGTAATGAGGCAATGATGACCAATAATAATGTGCCACATGTCACTAATTTTCTTTCACTTTGGCGATTCAACGGGTTAAATTTATTCAACACCAATTAATTCACTTCATTTTCAACTCATTTTTCAACACCCCATTGGAAGAGTTCAACAATTTAATTTTTATTTAAACAACCACATTGTAAATAATCTGATAAGTTAAACGTCATGTTCATTCGGCTTTGGATTATTTTGGTTTATTTATAATATGATTATGAATTATTATGTAAATATTTTAAGCAATATGGGATGTTGAACACACTTTTTTTTATTAATTACTTGAGTAATATATGTCTGCTAAAAAAAATTGAATCACAACATATACTAAAAAAATAGATTTTCATTGAATTTATGTATTATATGATGATTCAAAGCAATTAAAACAATCAAATAAAAATGATAGAAAAATTATAATTTTTAAATATAGATTCAAACACATGTTATAATATCGGATTAATAATATATTAATATCTATTAAAATCAATCTCACAATAATATTAACGTATATGGCAATATATTAGAAGAACGTGTAAGTTTCAGATTCAGAAGTCACGTGTTTCGCTCAGGGGCGGATCTAGGTTGATAGGAGGTGAGGCACGTGCCCTACACTAAACCTATAAATTTTGGTTTGCTGAATTGGTTTGTTATAATACTTTAGCATTATTGGTTGTATTCTATCACACTTTTGCCTCCATAACTAGGTTCCAGTTTCAAAATTAGTATAGTTTAATGTGTGATATATAAAAAAAAAATTATTATTTTCTCAGACTACCTTTTAATAATTACTTATAATAGAAAAAAAAATCCATATCCTTAGATTTTCAGGAAAACACTTTGATCAAACAAGATTCTTATCAAGGATGATATTATCACAAGCCCTTTTAGTCAATTTATATTTTCGTTTTTATTCTTTAACAATATCTATAATTATAGCCAAACAAAATCAGAAAATATAATTTGAAATTGCCTTAGGCATAAGCATAATTTATAAGCATAATTTGATATAAACAAGTCTTGCATGAATAGATTTCATCAATCATTTTGGTTGATCTTAGTAGAAATGGAACCAAATTAAAGGTTACCACTCTATCTAGAAGTTAAGAAACAAGGAAAGAAGAATACAACAAGAGGCTAAGGGCATTTCCATCCATTAGATATTCTTAGAAATTCTTATATTATTTTCAAAATAAATGATTTAAAATAATTTGTTATCATTCACATGTCATAGAGCGACTACATAGATCATATAATACTTTATTCTTAATCTTATGTTACATATTATATAATTTTATCAACCCTCTCCGAATTTATTACTTATGTTAAATATCCAAAAAAACCAGCTTTTTTTTTAACTGTCATTCACACATGAAAAAATGTAAAACTAACACTAAAAAGGGAATATTATACACATAGACATGTATATATATATATATATATATAATAATATATTAGGTTTTTTGTTTTAATATATAAATGAAATATAAAATTAGTAACCTGAATGGAAGGATAAGGAACGATTTGCGATGTGCCGACAACGAGAAGGAACAACTTCATGACTTGTTTATAACATCGAAATCTATCTGACAACGAATACTTAACCTTCGGCTGAATCTTATACTGATCAAACCAGCTGGTTAATTCCACAAACACAAGAGGGTGAGGAGCGAGGGAAAGACGAGAAAGAGAAGCAAAAGGGTGTAGCAATATACTTGGAAATTGGATTTGGTGGCTGAATAATCGAACCAAACCGTCTCGAGCTTAGTCAGATTTCGTCCTAAAGCTACGGACGCCTCTTCAACGGTTGGATAAGGGGTCATATTTGTGAGTTTCTGGATTAATTTGTGTTTTATGTATAGCATTGTTTTGGAGTTAAACTCATAAGTCATAACGTGTGGCTTGAGTATGTACGTTTTGAGAATTTGTAAATGCTCATTAACATTATTCAAAATACACATAAAGATATGTACAAATCCGTTAAAAATATTTCGCTGTGCATATTGGTTAAATACCAAAAACATCGATGTGCAACTCTGATATATCATGGTTTTTACCCGTTTTTAGCCATGATATAAGTCTTTTTTATCGAGTCTTTTCTCTAGTTTTAGAGTCTTTCAGGTTCTTTTCAAGATATAGGGCGGTATTGAGCTTATTGGAAATTGAGAAGTCTTTTGAGGCAATCCGGTAAGTTTGAAGGCCTCGTTCGGGAACGAAGCTCAGCAATCGATCGACACGTGTGAAGCATCGACTCCGAACCCTTCGTTTGAGAGAGTTCCACAACCAGATAAGACCAAAGCATGCGGATCGATCTACCACTTATGGCACTCGGTCGATGCCTCGGCTTGACCAGAACGTGTGCACAGCCGGAGATGTATTCAGAAGCTTTCCTTATCTTTCGAGAGAAGCATTCCAAAACGAATTGAGAACAATATATAATTAAGGTTTTGAACCTCCAGTTAGAGGTATTCGGATGGTATTCAGTTTTACCTTGTGATTTCTGGAGAGAGAGATTCTTCGACAATCGAGTATTGTTGGAGAAGAATTCTTGACTTTTCTTATTCTTATTGTCCTTATAATGCATTGGATAATCTAATTCTATTTGCATTGTGTTTGTTGCATTCACCATGTTGAGTAGATCCCTTGTGTAGGATTAGGGTAACTAAAGGGTAATATGATGGATTGTTTAAATCTGATTGATTGTTAAGGGAATATTCTATAAGCTTTTCACATAACTCTGAGTTTAATGCTGATTTTAGCCTCGCGAACTAAAATATGACGCGTTAGGTTGTTAATTGGCAATGGAAGTGTGATTGATTGTCCTGAAGTCTAGTGATTTTGGCTGAACACAAAGCCTTAGTTCGCCAAAGGAATTTGGTTAGGGATTTTGTTGAAACAATTGAACTTGAACTTTAATGCTTGTTTAAATTCATGAAGTTGAGAAGGAATTTGGAATTCTAGGTTTAGACATAGATAATTTTCGCAACGACAGTTTGTTTACTTTACTCTGTGTTTCGAGTTTTGAAAGCGAGCTTAATCTATCTTGATCATCTAATTGATTTGATAATCCTGATTTACCTGGCAAGTTTCCCTAAGCCTGAGACTTTTCCGTCCATTGAATATTATATCCTTGACTTACTGCTTTTGTTTATTTCTTTAATTTCCATCTATTCATGCTTAGCTTAGTTCTTATTCTGTCTATTGAGTTTATCTTGAGTCTTTTTGTTCGACCCCTAAATTATTATAGCGACTGCTTAGATACTTTAGGGATTGTTTTGAGCATATCAAAACTCCTCTCTATACGGAGAAAAGACCCAAATATGACACCTTAAACCTTTGATTAAAAAAAAATTTTCTGTTAAATAAATAAAAGTTTTGCTCAGATTTTCATTATTTTGTATAGAATTAAGTAATATTAAAATCTAATATACGAAATTCAATAATTAAGGCAAAAGGTTATCAAATATTAACGAAGGAGGTGGGTTGCTTTGAGACATTATTTAGATAGAGCAAGTCTTTCCCTTCAGAGTGACATATATACTAGGTAGGTTGTCCACGCGTTGCGTAGGTATGTGTTTAGTTTAAATTTGATCGTTAA
>SMJT01000227.1:11987-26169 GCA_004349715.1 Crucihimalaya himalaica | reverse complement strand
AAAACTTCTGTTTCTTCTTCGGGTCTTCTAAAGAATGCGCGTTCTGAACATTGGTATCGACCGACACCGTGAATGGTATCGATCGATACTAAGATCTTCAATCGTGTTTCTTCGTCCAGATGATGGTCGATTGACGTTGCATAGGTGTCGATCGATACTGAGCTTCAGTTCTCCGAACTGCTTCAGCTCCGATATGCTTCAAAAGCTTACATAAATCCAATTTAGCTCCAGTTGTGCCTACATCCTGAAAAGACTCTGAAAGACTCTAAAACTAGTAAAAAGACTCAATAAAAGGACTTATATCTTGGTTGAAAATGGGTAAAAACCATGATATATCAAGCCACCAAGGATAAAACGTGAGAAATCTCAAACCCTAAACTAGCCAACATCGATCCATGGAGAAGGAGAAAAGAAGAAAGAAACGAGTGAGAAGAAATGGAGATGGAGATGGAGACGTCACGGAAGAGAAGATATCATCACCACAACCAATATCCAGAATTAGGAGATATGGTTTATAACACTAAGCACAAGAGGATATGAAGAAGATCGAAGCATATCAAAGCAAGGCAGAGCAAAATTGAAGCATAGAAGGAAGAAGATGAAGAAAAAGGAGTAGTTGCATGTAAGGATTTTGTAAGGCTTATTCCTGACAAACCAAAGGGAGTTTGATCATGAGTGAGGATTCTATAGAAAGAATGATGTTCTCATAAATCCACATCAACAGACGGAGCTTGAATCGGGGTTATATTCAAGAGGTTATGCGCGTTACATTATGTGTCCAATATGAAACCCAGAAATCAGTGTGCTAGTAGCGGTTTTGTGAGGCGATTTCCAAACAAACCAAAAGGTTATAGATCTTGATCAAGGAGACTATGGAAAAATCTAGCTGCAAGGAATCTAATTCATTTGACAGTTTGTCAATATGATTTAAGATGCATCCGTAATTCATCTCTGATCATGGGAGATTCTTTCAGAAATCTAGAAAACCACATCCGTATATGCAGAAATCTAGAAAACAACTATGTCACAACAACTTCAGAGGGTCATGGGAGATTCTTTCAAAGTCTGATCTTCTGAAATTTGGTGGGGATCGTTGTGGTACTACAGGCTTGAGAATCAACGGTGGGATTAAGTTTTCAACGGTTAGTGTCTGATATATTTGTGTGTTTCCGAGATGGATTGATATAGAGCATTTACGATGTGTTGTATTGTTTGATTGCGGAAACGAGCTCGGTTTGAGCTGAAACTTTGAAGGAGACTGCATGATCCTTATTTTACGGAGAAAGCAAGGTAGATGTCAAGAGTATGTGGTTGAACCTAAGCTAGTAGGTTTGTCTAAACGAGGAGAAATGAGTAGGGAGTTCTTATCATCAAGTGGCTAAGGTGAGGGTTATATTTGCGAAGCATAGTATCATTTTCTTTTGTTATGCTTCTTGATTCAGAGCATACATGCTTAGATCTGTTTGTGTAGGGTAAATATTATATGATGGTATGATTTGATGACGTATGGTAATGCTTAATGATGTGCTAAGTGATGATGTTTGGTATGTTATTGGTGTTGATGTTAATGTTACGGTATGATGAAAGTAATTATTAGCAAGTAAGATTATGTGTGTATGACTAGAGAGAATCGAGCTATGGGATGTGGTCTCCCTAGTAACGATGGACAGTGATGGACCGACGGGTTAACTGCTGGTTAAGAACGGTTGACGAGTTAAGAATGGGTTGATTGATGTGTCTAAGTATGTGTGTTATGATGATGGTTGTATAGTGATAAGCTCAAATATAATACCCTAAGGGTACTAAAGCAGTAGTTGTAGTATAGTAGGGGTCGAACCAAAAAGACTCAAGAAATCACTCAATAGAATATAGAATCGAATTAAGCTAAGCGAATAAAATATTGAAGGAAATAAACAGCAGAATATAAAAGTTGTGAAATTCAATGGGAGAAAAACGCTAAGCCTAGGGAAATTCTCCGGTAAATCAGAATTGCATATCAAATAGAATGTCAGGAGGATATTAAGCACTGTTCTTGAACTGGAAACACAAATGTAAAATCAACCAACCGTCGCTGCGAAGATTATCTATGTTTAAACCTAGAATTCCAAATTCCTTTGCAAATCCTATGAATTCAAACAAGCATTAATGATCAGGTTCAATTGTTCACAAAATCCTAAACCAAATTTCTTTGCGAGTAGGTCTTTTGCTCATCTAACACTAGTTCAGGCAATCAATCACACTTTCGTGCCTATCAAACAACCTGAGATCAGATTCTAGGTCATGAAGCTAGAATAGTCAGTAATCACAAGTCTAGATGAAGAACTCTATTGAATTTCTCCAATCAATTCAGATCAACCTAACAATTCATCAAACACCTTAGAATAACCTTAAACCTAACAAGGAATCTACTCATACATGGTGAATGAAGCAAACATCATGAATAAAATAGATTGCATAAAAGAGTAGAGTAAAGAGTAACAAGGGTTCAAAATCTTCTCTCTCAGGAACAAAGTTTCTGACTTCTCTCCCTCTCTCAAAACCCGAATAATGAATAAAATCTCGTCCCTTCAAAGTAGCTAAAAAATCCTAAATATAATGCTAAAACATGTTCTGGGCTTAATTGTAAATAATAGAATCCTCTGGGCCAAGTTGCAGAATCTTCAAACTTGTAAAATCACGTGTTTTCTTTTCCTGCAGTCGGTGTCGGTCGATACTGGGTTGGTGTCGGTCGACACCAGGACTCTGTGCTCACCAGACTTCACTGTCTTCACAAAAACTGGTATAACTTTTGATCACACCGTTAGAATGGCCTCCAACCACTTCCAAATAAAAGCTAATCCATTGATCTGTCTTGTATCCAAATTTGAGCTCAATCCAACGGTGGACAATTCTTCAACGAATGCCAAAAAGCTCTAGAATGCTCCAATATCTCCAATAATGCTCCAAATGTGCCAAAACCTGAAAAGACTCAAAAAGACTACAAAGTCACTAGAAAGAATCTGAAAACAAGACCTATATCATGGCTAAAAACAGGTAAAAACCATGATATATCAACTCCTCCAGACTTAGCCTTTGCTTGCCCTCAAGC
Source organism: Crucihimalaya himalaica (assembly GCA_004349715.1). Lineage (NCBI taxonomy): Eukaryota > Viridiplantae > Streptophyta > Magnoliopsida > Brassicales > Brassicaceae > Crucihimalaya > Crucihimalaya himalaica. Next base: position 23,081 of record SMJT01000227.1, on the reverse strand, counting down.
AAACAAAAAGCTAAACTAGAGAAAGAGGTTTGAAAACACGGAGACTCACCTGTTCTTGAAACATCGCAATGACCATTTTCCCAAGCTTTCCAGATATCACCTAACCAGTTCCAAATCTAACCACCATGTACTTCTTCGTAGACATTTGCAGCTTCCCAGACTCCACACATTATCTCACAACATCATCCAACCAAACCTTCATCGCCAATTTCATCACTGCAGCCAATGTTCAAGAACCTTCTAGACTCTTCCTCGTACGATAACATGACAAAAGAACCACCCAAATTACACACTTTTGGTATTTTTTTTCTCTCCCCCAGACTTATCTCTTTTTATGTTCTCTTTATTTTTTTAGCTTCGCATATACAAATCAAGGTTTGAGACGCGAGTATTGATGGTGTTTGCCACCAAATCCCCAGCTCTCCCCTCTTAATGTATCAAAGGCTTTAGACGAATAATGGGGTCTTGGGAAATGTTCCTACCCCTCGCTCCCAACATTTCTGTGATCATTCCTTATCCAAGTAGAATAATGGGATCACTGGAAATTTTCCTAGCTGTCTACTCGACAGAAATTTTCCTAGCTCCCCGGCTCTCCCCTCTTAATGTATTAAAGGCTTTAGACGAATAATGGGGTCTCGAGAAATGTTCCTACCCCTCGCTTCCAACCTTTGTGTGATCATTCTTTATCCAAGTAGAATAATGGGATCACTGGAAATTATCCTAGCTCTCTACTCGACAGAAATCATCTCATCTTTTATGCATCTTATTTACCAACGTGTGTCAAGGGTGAGGTATACCATTATTTTCAAACAAATGGGTTCCTTTGTCAGATATGAATGATGAATCAAGCTCTATAAACACTAACCATAACGATGAAGTGCAATAATTTGGCTCAGGCTTTGGAAGGACTCTACTGGAGACATGGGTGTCTTCTAGTCAACTGGTCAGTCTTTAGATTTTTCATTAGTCGATCTAGAACTGATTCTGTAACACTGGTCACTCAAAAGCAAGGTCAGAACAATAGATTCAAGAAAAAGATCATAATCTCCAACAGGTTTTGACTCAATAAAACAAATTTTGACTCAAAAACGACTGACTCTAAGAAAAACAAGCACAATATCAGCGACTACCTCCCCTAAACTTAAACAACACTGTCCTCAGTGTTATCTAGTCTAGATTTGGCAAAAGAAATCAAAGGAACAGACTGCGAATGAAACGCAAAGAAGTTACTGTTCGTGTGATGGTCAGTATCGACCCATAAAGCCTGGTATCAAGCGATACCAGGTGTTTTTCGACTGAGGATCCTTTTCCGTGGATGTGGTATCGATCGACACTGACTGGTCTCGATCGATACCACTCGTCTGGACTTGTTTCTCGTGCAGACACAAGACACAAAATCAGAAATAAAATTTAAATTAAAACTTATATACATAATCACCAGTGGGTTGCCTCCCACTAAGCGCTTGTTTAATGTCATTAGCTTGACCGTGTAGGGGCTCAGCTATCAGTCATGATAGGGTTGAGAACTAACTCCGAAGTAAGCTCCACAACCAGACATCTCCAGCTTTAGAGTTCTGCTCAACATACCCTCCACAACATCCTTTCCTTTCTCTTTCAGCTCTGAAGGGAGGATAACTCTAACCTTAGAGAATGGTTTTGAGGTTCCCTTGCACTTCACCATATATTCAATCGTATCTCCATCACACTTCTGAGGGGTTAGAGTCACATGGGTAGCACTCTCGATTCTCTTGTTCTTCACCTTTTTTTTGCTTTAGCCTTTTCGATGTCTTTCTTGGTGATGAGAGGAGGACTATCTAAAACATCTATGACAGCTGGTTCATCATAAGGCTCGTCCAACAGATCAATCACCAACGTCTCTCCTGTGACAACAGTGATGCAAGAGACATGTGTGGGAGCTCCTCCAGTAGGAATTTCTTTGTAGTAGACCTCTATGTCAATGTAGGAGAACGAGATTCGCCTACTGGGTGTGTCCATAATCGCACCAGCTGTAGCCATAAACGGTCTTCCAAGAATCAAAGGTGTACTAGATCTTGCACTCATTTCCACAACCTGAAAATCAGTAGGAACCAGACAATCTCCTACTTTAACGAGCAAATCAGGGATTGTACCGTATGGGAGCGAGGTAGAAGAGTTCGCGAATGTAAGAGGCGTCTTCGGAGATTGAATATCAGCTCCCAATCTCTCTGCAATTTCCCTTGACATGACATTGACGCTAGACCCTGAGTCAACGAGAGACTCTTTGAATTCAACTCCTGAGATCGAGCATGGAACTGAAAATTTTCCTAGGTCTTCCTTTTTAGTCAACTGCTTCATTGGAGGTGGTGTACTTCTTGCCTTGATGAAGAGTGCCTTAATCTCTTCCTCAGTCTCTCTGCAATCTCGGAAGTAACCAAGCAGAAGGCGGTTTTCCACCGCTTCTTCAAATGAGATGTTATTAGGAACTTTCCTCACCATCTTCTCAAAAGCAAGCAACTTCTCTGCAGTGATGGGGTTTCTGAGATGTTTAGGTGGCAAAGGGTATGGCACTTTAGGCTTGTAGACACGTTCCTCAACAATCCTCGGTGTTTTTGAAATTTTTAGTAGGGATCGAACCACAAAGACTCAAGAAATCACTCAATAAAATATAAAATCGAATTAAGCTAAGCGAATAAAATAATGCAGGAAATAAACAGCATAATATAAAAGTTGTGAAATTCAATGGAGGAAAAACGCTAAGCCTAGGGAAATTCGCAGGTAAATCAGAATTGCAGATCAAATAAAATGTCTGGAGGATATTAAGCACTGTTCTTGAACTTGAAACATAAATGTAAAATCAACCAACCGTCGCTGCGAAGATTATCTATGTCTAAACCTAGAATTTCAAATTCCTTTGCAAATCCTATGAATTCAATCAAGCATTAATGATCAGGTTCAATTGTTCACAAAATCCTAAACCAAATTTCTTTGCGAATAGGTCTTTTGCTCATCTAACACTAGTTCAGGCAATCAATCACACTTTCGTGCCAATCAAACAACCTAAGGTCAGATTCTAGGTCATGAAGCTAGAATAATCAGTAATCATAAGTCTAGATGAAGAACTCTATTGAATTTCTCATATCAATTCAGATCAACCTAACAATTCATCAAACACCTTTGAATAACCCTAAACCTAACAAGGAATCTACTCAGACATGGTGAATGAAGCAAACATCATGAATAAAATAGATTGCATAAAAGAGTTGAGTAAAGAGTAACAAGGGTTCGAAATCTTATCTCTCAGGAACAGAGTTTCTGACTTCTCTCCCTCTCAAAACCCAAATAATGAATAAAATCCCGTCCCCTCAAAGTGACTAAAAAATCCTAAATATAATGCTAAAACATGTTCTCGGCTTAATTGTAAATAATAGAATTTTCTGGGCCAAGTTGTAGAATCTTCAAACTTGTAAAATCACGTGTTTTTGTTTCCTGCAGTCGGTGTCGGTCGATACTGGGTTGGTGTCGGTCGACACCAGGACTCTGTGCTCGCCAGACTTCACTGTCTTCACAAAAACTGGCTTAACTTCTGATCGCACCGTTAGAATGTCCTCAAACCACTTCCAAATGAAAGCTAATCCATTGATCTGTCTTGTATCCAAATTTGAGCTCAATCCAACGGTGGCAAATTCTTCAACGGATGCCAAAAAGCTCTAGAATGCTCCAATATCTCCAATTATGCTCCAAACGTGCCAAAACCTGAAAAGACTCGAAAAGACTACAAAAACACTAGAAAGACTCTGAAAACAAGAAATATATCATGGCTAAAAACGGGTAAAAACCATGATATATCATATAGCTTTGGAAAATGTCATATGTTTCAGTGGGCAGAGTTGATCCCCTCACTAAGTAATTCATTACTCACCCCCCCCCCCTTTTCCCTTTTTCTTAGGTTAGTAAGCTTCAAGAGTTGTTTATTGAAGTTTTTGTTCGTGGGTGAAGTTTAAAGAAAATGTTTTGGTAAGATTGGATGAACAACACGCTGTCTCGGCCTGTTTGGCGGGACAGGTGTTACAAGTTTACCACCGTCCTCTCTCCCACACCTTTTCCAAACACGACTTGGTAATGGTTATCTTATTCTTAACTCTTTAGAGAGATTTAACAATGAGATTGTTAAATCACATTAATACGATTACACAAAGGTAAGTGTGTATGTTTTTGGGAGTGAGATTGGTTATGTATTGTTTGTTATGAGACTGTGTTTGATTATGTTTTAGAATCCAACAGTTCTGTGACATAGAAATGATTTGAATTTAGATTAATCGATTGATTAAAGCTTCAAGCACATTGTAGTCAATACAAGTATAAATGATCAGATTAAAGTATAGATTTTAATAGTGCTTGTGTTTATGGGAGTGAGGTTGGTTCTGAGAACTTTGATTGGTTTTGATCATTGATTTGAGCAAGTTGGGATTTGTATTGTTTTGATGTATTATTTCTGATGGTTTGGTCTTAGCCTCACGTTGTAGTTAGTTTATATAGACAAATTAAGATTGTTATCTTTATGTTTCTTCTGTTTGTGGAACTTTGATTGGTTCTAAGAACTTTATTTGGTTTTGAGCTTCAATGATGATTCAGTTGAACACAGGTGAAGATCTGCTTTGTAAATAATTTGTAGTTAAGATGGTGTAACCTGGAAATATTTGTTTCTAAAAATGTTGGTGGTGAATAATCCGCCGTTGATGTACTTGATGATTTCTTGTTCCAGCCACCCTTCTGTTGCATCTTTTGGTGATCATTCAGAGGCCGATGTTGTTTCTGAAGCCGTTGAAGCTTTAAATGAACAGGAAGAGGAATACAGACGCCGTATAGAACCAGAGGAAGAGGAGAGGAAGCTTGAAAAAACTCTAAGAGTATCAAAGAAGAATTGAGATTGAAGCCAAGGCGAAGCACATTGCAGAACAAAAAAAGAAATACAGCTCTTTAATGCCGATGAATGTGACAGAGGCAGTGTATAATGATTGCAAAGAAAATTTCGTTGATGATTTAGATTTACAAGAACATAGAATATCCATAAATCAGGTAACAATAGAGTAACAAGGTTGTGGAGTTGTGGTTATTTTAGTCATCACTTGAAATTAATTTTGGGTTTATTTGCTTTACCAGAAGAAAAGGAATGGACAACTTAATGACTTGGAAGTAGCCAAAGTGAATATAAAATGTGTTATCCCGTCAACAAATCATTGTTTGATATCTGATACTGCAAAGGTGCAAGATGTAAAATCCCAAGAAGGTTAGTACTGGTCTTCGAATATGAAATTATGTGTCTACTGACCTTTCTGAGGCACTTACATTGTTTTTTTTGTGTTGCAGTAGTGCCTAACGGCATAGCAATTCAAGCTGGTGTTCTGCAATCTGATCAACGCACTGGGAGGAGAGGTAGACGCCAAAAAGCTTCAAACAAGTTAGTTGATGGAAAATATCAGGTCACACCTTCTGAGAGCGAGAATCGTAAATCTCAGAGGTCAGGCACCGAAAGCGGGGGACAATCTGAACTCTATGGAGCAATGGTGGTAAGACTTTTTTTTGTTTCTCCATTCTTGTGCTAGATTCTTCTCTGTGTCACTGTTTTCAAAGCACTGATAATTGTGACGTGTAGATGATCCGATATGGATCTAGCTTTGTTTTCCTCAACTTACTGATACTTCAAACTTATATTAGATGCGCTTGGGATGACCATTAAAATCTTTTCAACACATCAAAATCTAACAAATATCTTGAAACATATTTCAAGCAAAATGAAAGAAAAAGAGTTTAATGGTTCACATCGTTGTTGATGTGAGAAAACAGGGAATAAACCCAATTATTCCTCTTTTTATTTTATTTTCTAAAATAACCAAAAATCACTCAAAATTTGATAATAAACACTTCTTAAATCTCAACAAATCACCAATTATTTAATTAAAAAAATCTAACTAATCAACTAAAATATCCATTAACAAACACTAATTCAAAATCCTTAGATCTTTTTTCTTCACTTTTTATTCTCTTTTTGTGTTCCCATCGAATGAGCCACATAAAACACATCCACAAAGGGTTACTCGAGAGGTTTTTAGATTTCCTCTGGATCGTTTTTGTAATTTTGATGACCTTAAAAGGCGGCATGAGTGGAGCTTGTGCCGCATGCAAGTACCAACGAAGGTGCTGCGCCGCCGATTGCCCCCTCGCGCCTTACTTCCCCCCCGAACAGCCCAAACTGTTCCAAAATGTTCACAGACTATTCGGCGTAAGAAGCATCGTCAAGATCCTCGAAAGACTCGACAAAACTCAGAAACCATGAAATCAATCATCTTCCAGTCTTATATCCGTGACCGTTCTCCTGTCCACGGTTGCCTCGGCATCACTCAACAGCTTCAATATATGATCTGGCTTGCCGAAAAAGAACTCAAAGTTGTCAATTCACAACTACAACTCTGTCGCTCTCAACAACCAAATGGTCAAAATGAGAACCATAATATTCAAGAGCTTGGTGGAAATAATAAGCAGCAAGAAGATGTTACATCGCAGCTTAATTTAGGAATGGGACTTAACGTAAGCAATACTCAAAGCAATGATGTGGTTACACCATTCTTTAGTGCATTACCAGTTTCTGAAACACAGCAGCCTCAAATGTCTTATACTTATAGTTGCAGTGAGGTTAACAACAATAGATATAGTCCTCCTGCTTTTAATACAAATTCGGGCAAGTGAAGATTCTTATCAACAATAGTAATGTATGGGTGGTCAGAATCGATTTCTGTATAACGACAACAATTGGGGAACGATCAGCAATCAAAACGCGAGCTGTCTTGAAATGAAGAGCAATAACAGTTTAATGGCTGTACAATCACAGCTCGTGATCTGCAAATGGTATCAAATCAGCTGCAAGAGGAAGAAGAAGAAGAGATGCTCATGATGAATACGATGAAATCCATCGTTTTTCTTGAAATGACCGATGATAGGCAGTATCATTTGGGTATTCTAAAGAAGCGTATGCCTCAACGTATGTGATTGTTTTTCAATATTGTTGTGTTTTTATACGTAAATGTATGAAAAATTATATGATCATTGAATTTGAGAATTGGTCGTTGGCAGCTCTGCTGAGTCGATGAAGGAACATATTGGTGAAATTGGAGAGAAAGAATTGAGAAGTGCAGCTACTTGCTTCAGTCTAACCAGTGTGAATCGAATTTGATTTTATCAATTCATGATGGTCCTCAAATTTTGTTTTTCTTTTCTTGACCTTTGGCATGTTATTCTTTTTTTTTTTCCTTTTTCATTAGACAGATAGGATAAAAATATTTGTTTTTATTTCATTGTTTCTCTGTTTTTCTTATTAATAATATCAAGTATCTGATTTGAAACTCTCTTTTAAGGTTTCTTCATTTAACTTGAATATTAGTGCAACCCAACTCTACTTGCTCTATTTTTTCTTGGTTTTTTTTTTTTTTTAATTCAATAACTATCTTCAAGCTAAGGAAGTCACTTCTCTGCACAAGAGACGAATCCATGAAGCTAAATCAGACATGGCTAAGTGAAGAGAGAGTCACGAGACTGATGCATTACCTCCCGAGAACATGAGCACTCAAGGTTTGACTTCCACCTCCTTATGAAACTCTAAAATGTAATGTTGATTTTGTGTGGCAGGTAAGGAGGTCCAGACCAGGCTGTACGTAAAGTATCATATATGTCCCCTAGAAGCTGAAACTGAACTCTGAAGCTACTCCTAGGGCTGCACTAAGTTTGAGAAATCTCGGCTACAAGGATGTCATCCTTGAATGTGATTCCAAAGAGATGATTCAAGGTTTGAGCAATACACAAATGTGGCCACTTGTTTGTCCAAGAACACTCACATTGAGCATGAGATGGTAAATAATCTTCTACCTTCCTAAGTTATTAAATCCAATACCATATTTGTACTAATGTTTCATCTTCGTTTTTGTAAAATGGTTGAGTTTTTGTAAATCGTAGCTTGAACGAGTCACCCATATGCATCTGCTTTTTGGGAGCTTCCCAACTCAGGAAAATTCTCAAATTCGTGCAGGACTCGTCTCAGGCCAGTGGATTGAGTTGATATTTTGAACAAAGTAGCACTGATGATGATATTAATTTTGGCGACCTTGGTCGTGAAGTTACAGAGGAGATTTTTATTGATGCTGAAGATTCATGTCTTCTTCTCGATGAAAAATTGCTTGGCTCTGAGTGCATCCAAGAGAAATTGATGGGCTCAGCATTATATAATGTAGTTATAGCAAGTTTCGGCGATATTGCTAATGTCAATAATGTGTCTTCTGGTGCGGATGGATTTCTTTCTTGGATCTTCACAGGACCCTATAGTGGGGAACAAATTGTGTCATGGATGCGGACAAAGGAAGAGAAAACAAACCAAGGGCTGGAGCTCATGCAGATTCTTGAAAAAGAGTTCAGTCGCTTGCAGAACCTGTGTGAGAGAAAATGTGAACACTTAAGCTACGAGGGAGCACTGCAAACTGTGGAGGACCTTTGTCTTGAAGAAGGTCAGAAGAGGGAGGCTTCAGCAGAGTTTACCCATGAAAGCTATGAAACTGTGCTGAGGAAACGAAGAGAAGAGCTAAATGAGAGTGACCATGAGTTGGTGTTTATCAGTAGAAAGATCTTGAGAACGCCGCGAGTCTCTTCGTAGATCAAACCACTGATACGCTTCTAATGTGATCATGGCTAGCTCAATGACTAAAGAGGAGGAAGCACAAACTGATCCGGAACTTGTACCCGAGGAAGCTAAGGAAGAAACCGAAGAAGACTTAAGCATTCCACCCGGAGTGATGACAAGGTCCCAGACTAAGAAGTTCCACCAAGCTTTCCACAAGCTAATGACGTCTAAGTCTATCCAGTGGTAATCTTGAGTTTGCTAATCTAACCACACTGGTTGTGATAACAGAGCAACTTAAGAGATTCGACAAGGGACTAGATGAGCCATGTAGCACATTTGAGAATGGTTTTAGAAGTGCTTAGGAAGGACCTTGTATGCCAATCTTAATGAATGTACTTTTGGAACGAGATAACGCTTTCTTCTTAGGTTTGTGTTGTGAGTACAGATTGGCAATAAGTTGATGAGGAGAAAATAAAAGCGATCAAAGAATGGCAAGTCCAGCATAACTGTTGGAGAAGTAAGAAGCTTCCACGGTCTAGCCGGTTTTTAACCGGAAGATTTGTCAAAGAATTTCAGGCACTCTAGCAGCCCCACTTACGGAAGTAATGCAAAGAAGAATGTCGGATTTCAAATGGGAGCAAGCTCAAGAAAATGCATTCCAAACCGTTAAAGGACAAACTCAACTCATTTCACGGTCCTATCTCTTCCCTGATTTTCTAAAAAACTTTGAAATAGGAATGTGATGCTCTCAGGGAATTGGTATTGGTCGCTGTTTCTTATGCAGGAGAAAAGTCCAATTGCCTACTTCAGTGAAAAAACTTGGAGGTGCTACACTCAACTATCCAACTTATGAAAAGAACTCTAATGCTTTGGTGAGAGCTCTCCATAACTTGCAACACTACCTTTGGCCGCAAGAATTCGTCTTATTTCATACCACTGATCACGGAGTCACCTCAAGACGCTTAAGGGTCAGCAAAAGCTTAAACAAAAGAACATGCTAGAATCCGGATTGAATTGTTTGAGACTTTTCCATATGTATCATGTATAAGAAAGGTAAGGACCAAGTAGTCGGCCCGATGCATTGTCTCGGAGGTATGTTCTCTAACCTCTCTTGAAACTAAGCTAATTGGGATTTGAGGCATATTAAAGGAATTATATGCCACTGATATTGACTTAAAGATATCTATGCCCCCTTTTTGTGAGAAGGTTTGGAAGTGGTAAATACTATAGAGCCGATGGATTTCTTTCTTTGAGAATAGATTTGTGTGTACCTAATTCATCTTGAGAGACTTGTTTGTCAAGGAACTCATGCAGGTGGATTAATGGACACTTTGGCGTGGCTTAAGACCCTTGAGTGTTTTGGCAGAAACATTACTATTGGGCTGCATATAAGAAGACGTAGAGAAAGCATGTGAAAGATGTGGCAACATTGAACAGCTCTAAGTCCACGAATGCAAAATCACGGTCTGTATACTCTTTACCCATTCCTATGCATCCTTGCAATGAACATTTCCTGATTTTTGTTGTTGGTTTGGCCTAGAACTGGACTGGTTGAGATTCAATCTTTGTTTGGTGGACAGATTTTCTAAAATGGCACATTTTTATACCCAATGTAACAAGACTGATGATGCTATGATGATGTTGCTAAAAGGTTGTTCCTTTAGAGAAGTTTGTGTAGATTGCATGAGCTGGCCTAGGACTATATTTCTGATAAGAGATAACTAAGTTTCTTAGTTTTCTTTGGAAGACTCTTTGGTTAAGCTAGGTACCAAGTTGTTAATTCTCTACTACATGCCATACACTGCAATCTGATGGGCCAAACCTGATGGTTGTAATAGAACCCTATTCTACCTGTTGCGTGCCACTGATTGAAGAAGAACATTAAGACTTGGGAAGAATGTTTGCCTCATGTAAGAATGGGTGCTTATAATCAGATAAACATTCTGCTACTAAGTTTTCTCCATTTTGAGCTGTTGTTTATGGGTCAATCCCATATCTCCTTTGGATTAATCCTTTACATGTGAGTGAAAAGGACTACTTGGAGGACAGGAAGAGTAGCTGAACTTGTTAAACAGATGCATCAGAAAGGCACAGAACAATAATTGAGCATTATTAAGCCCAAAGCTTTATGAACAACAGCTACAAGGGCAGAAAAGAAGTGATCTTTAGGAAGGCGATTTGGTTTGGGTACACTTGCGAAAGAGAGGTTTATAATGAAAGAAAAATCAAACTGATGCTCGAGACTGAAATGGACCCGTTTCCAAAAAAAATCATCAAAGAAGATCAAACAATAATGCCCAATAACAATTGGTCTTCAAGGTAAGTACAGCCGTGAGTCCTATTTCAATATTTCTGACTTGCTTCCTTATTTTGCAGAATGAGCAGAGTTTGAGGTCAAATACTTTTCAAGTGGGAAGAGGAAATGATGTGATCATGGCTAGCCATGACTAAGG
>SMJT01000227.1:0-10996 GCA_004349715.1 Crucihimalaya himalaica | reverse complement strand
AGTTATAGTTACACAAAATACACAGAATAATATTAAAATATTATTTTAAAGAATATAATTTACTTACCTTGTCACTTCTCTTGTATATCTCATATACTGTTATATGGGCTACAATGAAACCGTTTGTATTCAGCAATTCATAGTTTTCTTTTTAAAACAGTATCATGATCGATCCAAAATTTTTGCAAGTGTTCTAAAGTACGGAGTCTATTTGTAGAGTCTACTTTGTTAATGAGACCAACTAGTAAATGGAACGCTGACAAACACAAATGAGGTAGAAATCTTTTGTGAAGTGACGTAATTGTGGTGTTAAATAACTTACGTTCATCACTTCTTCAATTGGAATATAAATTTTATCTTTAAATATATATTCAGTTGTATAATTTTGGTGTATTACATATAATCCTAGTTTGCTTGTAAGTTTGTAACACAATAGAGAACATGAACAAACACGATATAGAAATTAATTTGATAACTAGTTTGATTAGAATATAATAAATAGACATTGAATTTGCATATATATCTCGCTTAACGTGTCGGATTCTTATAGGGTTTTGTGCCATTTACATAGAAGTTTATAGAAACGGAGATTAAATCAAATGCAATGATCGATTGATATCTCAATCGTTATATTCTTATAACTTGTGCAAAACTTAGCCAAAACCAAAATTTACAAAGGTACACCACATAAAATGAAATCTTATAGATGAAAAGTAATAAGGTAAAGAGAGATGAGAAGCATGAAGAATAGATGAGAAATCTCTGTAATATGCTTGAAAATGTAAGAGATCTTTATCGATATATCAACATAGCCCTTGATCCTAGATGAGAAACTCACCATTGATGCCTTCCACACATTTTTTTCTCGTCGGTTTTTAACTAATTTTTAATTTTAAACCAAATTAAATCAAACCAAATCTAAAACAAACTAAGATAAACCAAACCAAAACACAACCAAAACCAAATTGACTTTAATTGAATTTGGCTCAATTATAAAAACCAAACTAACCGAATCGAAATAAAACCGAACCCAAAAACCCAACCTCTAAGTTATTGATATATCCAAGAGAAAGTACTATTCCAACTTCCCGAGGATTCAGTCACCACAACACAAACCCAAATAGTACCCCAATAAGTTTCATGATCATTGACAATGAGATTTAATGCAGAACTGAGTAAGCAAAGAAAAAAAGCATTGGCCTTTTTCATCTCTCGGTAGAATATTTGGAGTTTTCTTCATGCATTTTATTTTTTTCGTCATAAGTGTGGATTTGTGTTTTATTAACGTAATTTTTTAGCCAAACCGAACTGAAATTAAATTGAGAAAAATCAAACTAAACATAATCCAAGCCAAACTCAAAAATCTCAACTCTTAGTTTTTGATATTTCTAAGAGAAACTATTTTAAATTCACGACTTCAAACCCAAACAATAGTCCAATAGATTTAAAAATAATTAACGACGAGATTTAATTACGCTTAAAAGTACGTGAGATCTTTATCGATATATCAACAGAGCCCTTGATCTTAGATTAGAAAATCACCATCTTACTCCCTCCACACATTTTTTTACTTGTCTAAATGTGGTTTTTAACTAATTTTTTTATTTTAAATCAAACTAAATCAAACCGAATCTAAACCAAACTATAAGATAAATCAAACCAAACACAACCCAAACCAAATTGACTTCAACTGAATTTGGCTCAAATTTTATTAAAACCAAATTAACCGAATCAAAACCAAATCAAACCCAAAATTCTACCTCTAAGTTATTGACATTTTAGAGAGAAAGTATTATTCCAGTTTCACGATGATACAACCACCACAAGACCAAATAGTAGCCCAATATGCTTTGTGATCATTGGCGATGAGATTTAGGAGAGGATATTCAATTAAGAAATTTAAACGAATTCAGTGGATTTAAAATATTTTTAAAGAGTGGATTAATTTTATATAATTTTTTGTTCCTATCAGAATTGTTTTTTCACAATTTTGAGTTAATTGTTTTTTTATTAAATTCCATTTATATGACATTAACATCAAAACAATCATAATATTGAAGGGCTTCTTGCTAAACTATATCTTTATTTGAAGTCAATTCCAAAACTAGACCCCTCTTCCTTTTCTTTTCAAAATGCCTTAAAATACTCTTCCCAGCTTCTTTTTTCACAAAAATACCTAGCGCAGACTTCTCCTGTGAAGTCTGGTAGCTGAGTTTGAAAAACAATAACCAAAAGATTTCACGTAATAACGAAAATGTCATCGTCTTCAATAGTTCCCAACCACCATTACCAAACAAAATTGAGCTCTAAATGCTTCAAACAACCGAATTAAGTGATGTTAATGCCGTAAAACTGAGTTAAAAGCTCCATTTTTGTCGATCTCCTCTCTCATTTCAACCATTTAACTCTATAATATCGTTTTCAATATTTACCATTCATATATCTTGCGATTTACTAAGATTCGAGCATAATAACACTTGGGTTGTTTGGGTATTGGTGGCGTGATCAGTTCTTGGCCGTTTAAGAAGCTAAACACAAGCTCAAACCAAATCTTGGTAATTTTTGCTTCAATTTCTCTGATTTTCCAAAAAGCAGACTTCATGGGTGACGTCTCAATAGTCAACTGGGGGTTATTTTTGCAATTGACTTTTTGGATCTCAGACTTCGCGATTGAACCACGATGAAGTCTGAAGTTCTCCTTTCGCACAAAAAAAAAAGACTTCACCGTCGAAGTCTGCTTACAAGGGGTCTAGTTTTGCAAATGACCGTTAAGTCTGACTTTGTACAAAGACTTCTCCTGTGAAGTTTGCGAAAAAGACGGTAAGTTTTGCAATTGACCGGAACGAAAACTTTTTATCGAGATTTCATCTGAGAAGTCTGCGTGAAAAAGGGGTTAGTTTTGCATTGGACCGAAATTCCGAAACATTGACTATTGGTAGATTTCTCGTATGAAGTCTACAACCATCGGCCACTCTAGAATTTAAAAAATAAAATTTTTTGGTTAATTGCAAAAGTAACTCTTTTTCTACATAGACTTCTCAGACGAAGTCTCATGTAAAAATCAAACTCTGGTCAATTGCAAAACTATACCCTACTTTATGGGTAGACTTCGCCGAAGAAGTCTCTGAAGGATAAAAGATTTCATCGAGGAAGTCTAATTATGTAATAGACTTCACTTGCACAGTCCATTACCAAAAAGACTTCCTAGATGAAGTCTAATAAAAAAGTCAAAATTGTGGTCAATTGCAAAACTAGACCCCAAACTAGTATAGACTTCTCTGACGAAGTCTCCTTGTGTAGCAGACTTCGCCTGTGAAGTCTGCTCAAAAAGTCAAAATCTGGTTAATTGCAAAATTAGACCCGTGCTTTAGACTTCACGGACGAAGTCTGCTTCAGATAGCAAAGCAGACTTCATTGAAGAAGTATACTAAGAGACTTCGCATGTGAAGTCTCTAATGATAATTTCAGTAAAAATGCAATTTTAACCTATTTGTAATTAGTTTTTTTTTCTTGTCCTAACATGTGTGTTACGTATGGCTTTTGATGTTTTAGAAATTTGAACTATTTTAATCGCATAATTATTTTTATATATTTTTTCTTAACTTATTAGGTGTTTAGGTTATAAACTTTAGACTTCACAGAGGATGTCTGTGCGTAGACTTCGTTCGAGAAGTCTCTTGCACTATCTTTTTAAAAAATGGATTTGTATCATAAATAATTTGCATTTTCGAGATTTTAATTTTTTTACATGTATATTAGTTATTGTTGTTGTTTATGTATGAATTTCACATCTCAATGTTTTAAGGGGACTCTGTTTCCAATGAGACTAGGGGACTCTGTCTTTTTTTATGTTACGTAGAGTTTCAAGGTTGAAGGAAAGTAGAAGTCTGCTCTTGAAGTCTCCCATAGAAGTCTTTAACTAGGAGTTCAGGATGCATACAAAGTCTCCAGAAGAAGTTTGTACTTGAAGTCTCCCGTAGAAGTCTATAACTAGATGTTCAGGACGCAGATGAAGTCTCTTGTGGAAGTATGTAGATGAAGTCTTCCATTGAAGTCTGAAACTATGGTTCTGTACGAAGATGAAGTCTAAACCTTTTTTACTTATATAATTATGCTTTTTATATTTTTGATGTCTAAAACTTTTTGTATTTTTCCGGTTTTAATTTATCGAGTATTGCGGTTTTAATTGTATAACCATTTCTTTTTGTATTTTTACGAAGATGAAGTCTAAAACTTCTTTTCTTATATAAGAAAAATTAAGGATAATTAACATAAATAAATTAAAAGTTCCGAACGATAATTAACATAATAAGAGAAATAAAGTTCTAATCCATATCAAAAGAAATTAAAATAAATAAACTAAAGGTTCGAAGATATAATTTACATAAACCGCCCCCCCCCTCCGTAGTGACAATACACATACTTTGGTGAAGTCTACTCGTGAAAGTCTAAACTTTTAGAACGTCCTCTAGGTGTTATGTAATGACCAGTTCTTTTTTGTATTTTTTGGCGGTTTCGAACTTGTATTTGATTTACAAAATCAGGTTCCTATAATAATTAACATAATAGAGAAATTAAAGATAATTAACATAATAAGAATCAAAAAGTTCCGAAAGATAATTAAATAATAAGAAGAAATTAAAGATAATTAACGTTAAATTAAAGAAATAAAGTTCCAATCCATTCAAAAGGAAATTAAACATAAATATATTAAAAAGGTTCAAGAAATCCAAAAGAATCAGGTGGCTCTTTGATCTTCCCCGGCACGAAAAAGATTGTGTTTTTGTTGTCTAAGAGGAAGATGATGATGGGATGAAGATGAAGAATGAACTCACAGGAGAGCTTACTAACCCTGACCCTGAGATGTCATGCAAATTGTCAATGTATGCACAAAAATATTGTGTTTTTGTTGTCTAAGAGGACGAGGATTGATTGGACTCGGGTGGGATAAGTTTTATCTTGGTCAAATGGTAAAAAGATGGAAGTCATTGCTTCAAGTCTACATAACTAAGGGTGGAACCGTTTCATCCTTTTCACCATTGACTCAAGATAAAACTTTCCCAACCCGAGTCCAATCAAATCCTCGTCCACTTAGACAACAAACACAATCTTTCGTGCATGACATTGAAAATTTTTGCAATGACATCTCAGGGTCTGGGTTAAAGTGTGGTTTCATCTATGCGTCTTCATCTTCATCTTTCATCTTCATTCTTTCATCTTCCATCTTCATCTTCAGTCTTCATCTTCTTCTTCATCTTCATCTTCATCTTCATCTTCATGCTTCATCTCATCCTCATCTTCATCTTCATCTTCAATCTCATCCTTCTCTTCAATCTTCATCTTCATCTTCATCGGTCATCTAGATCAATGCTCTCTTCACCGAAGCGGTTGCGGACTGCCTAGATCTGCGAATCAATAAAGATGGGATAGAGTTTGGGGGTTTCCCGCAGAGAGGAAGAATTGAATAACTTCCGGTGAAAGAGGAGAAAAGAGTGTCGGCGTTTTAGAGATTTCCGGGACGTTTTGGTGATTTGGAGAAAAAAAACAGAGCGATGGAGATTTTAAATTTTTTTTAGCCTAGATTTAACTATTGCAATTTCAGTTTTATCTGTTTAGTTAAATGTAAATTTTTTTTTTTTTTTCCCAAATTTTTTTGGGAAACATTTCAAAATTTTTAGGAATTCAATTTGAATTTTAAGACTCTAACAAAGAAAGTCTACGATAACAAAATCTTACAGACTTCACGAGATACGCGAAGTCTAATAATGAAGACTTTCATATCACCCGAAACTCGAGAAGTCCCTGTAAGCCCTAACTCCTAAATTCGAATGTTTATTTCAACTCCTTTGTTAACAAATACTATTATTTTGCATCAAAAAGTATAGATATATTCAAAATCTTAACAACTATACGAAAGGATCGCCATTTTATATCAAAACATATCAAGCTAAGTCTAACCCTAAAGATGTATGCATGGATTCTACCCATTGGCAAATCTAACCTATTATGCCTCACTATGGTTTACATCAAATGGCTTAGTTTTAAATGAAATTTATTTTTAAACCTATCGATTTGAATTTTAAATAATTTATCTTTCAAAAAAATTTAATAAAAATATTTTTTTTTATGCATTTTTTATTAAAATTTCACATTTAATTACGGTTCCCAGACTTCTGGTCAAGTCTGCGACTGTTTATGGGTATTTTAGAAACATTAATACAACCTTACATGATTAAAATTTATGAAAGTTTTCGGAAATTTTTATTTTATAAGTTCATATTTTAGATAATCTTATTTCTTTAGAAAGAAATTGCCATGAAAATATTTTTTATTTATTTTCCTGATTTAAATCTAACGTTTAATTGACAGTTCAGACCTTCATAGATGTCATGAACGAAGTCTAGCGGTGAAGACTTCGTTCAGGAAGTCTACTGTCCGCGCGGAGGTTAGAACTGTAATTGCAGTTTATGTTTTTATTTTTTTTGCAAATAAAAGGCATTAATGTAATTTCCATACCTCAAAGGTCTAGTTTGCATTTGTTTCAATTTTGGGGTCTAGTTTTAACATTCATAACTCAAATTCTTTGGTTTAGTTTTTTGCAATTTCCCAACAATATTAAATAAGCACGTAAATTTACTTCTTCCGTTTCATTAGATATAGTTTACTTTTCAAGATTTATATATTTTTTTATGAAGATAGAAAGTTTTTTATATTTTCATGTAAAATTTTGTTTGTTTATCTCTATTTTAATTTATACAAATAAATTAATTAGATGAAGTTATTTTTATTAACTAATTTTTAAATAATTTTTTTAAAGAAATTATATTATATTATAAAAGTCTATTTTAAAAAGCTGTGTAAATTTTTTTTTAAATATCAATCTTAGTTGAATGGAGAGTAAAATTTACTAACAATAAATTGAAAAACATAAAATCTAATAAAATTTATGAAATACATAATAAAATTTATAAACTATCCCAACTTACCCACTTCAAGCCCAAAGCTCAATAAGTTTAAAGATAGTTGATCGAATGAAGATTCAATTACAAACTGAGCAATTATTCACGTGTCAGAACCTCGTCAAGGTACTGCCATGCACATCTGACACGCCCATGCGTTACACTCTTTCTAGGCTCATTATTCACACACGTGTTCACATTTTCTTTCTTCCCGTTATATTCGTCAAATCTGTGATCATGTCACAACTCACAAAGATACAAAATAAATACATAACCTGAGTTCATAATTTCTCAGAGATGATGCGCAACTCTCTGCAGATTTCAACTCATCAACAAACATTGAATGCGCATCTGCCACGAATCATCATCACCATCGGACACGGAGATAGTGGAAAGGATTCCTAACTGCGCAACCGATCAGCCCTATCACTCCTGGTGGCTCTCAGGACTAACACTAACCGGAACGGTGGATCGGTTTTTGATCGTAGCGACACCACTGATGGTTCTGTTTAGAGCCCGGTGTTGTACCGCGCCCGTGATAACGATGGGGCTTTTAACGGCAGGCATTCTTATTCTCAGGTGGCTGTGGGGTGGCTGCAGCGACGGCGTTAACGTGGATCTATAGGTATGTTACCGGAAAACACCCGATGGGAGCGGATAAAGTGGATTACGCGAGGATGAGGATATCGGAGAAAGCGAAAGAGTTGGGACATTTTGCGCATCCGCATCCGCAAACACACCAAACCACAACAACTAATCATTAGAGTTTAATAATGATATGAATCTTGATGTTATGTTAAGTTTTATTATGATTATCATACGTATGTTATTTTGTATTGGTCTTGGCCTTTGGTTTGAAAAGATATATGTGACATGTTATTTTCAATTTTCCCATATATTGAATTCTTGCTAACTATACTATGAATGTGCTGTTTAGGTTTACGAAAGAAGAAACATATCTCGTTTATATGTTCATGAACCATCATACCAAAACATCTTCACATGTATGCTTTAGCGGAAGTGTCTTGGTCAAATTATCTATTAAAACTGAATCACCATTCTATTCCAATTTCGCCAACAGTTATATTTGTTTTCAGGTTACGCAAAACTACATCAATCACAATCAGCTTTACAAGCAGAAGCTTCCTTCATTTTGTTCAAACAGTTTGGGGGAAAGGATAAGATATGTATGGTTTGAAAGTGATAATCTGGAACTCACGATACTAATCACCAAAAGAGGAGATCACAGTGAAAATCACAAGTATGCTTCAAGATATACGAAACTGGATGACGAAGCTCCCAATTAACTTCTAGCTAGGGATGTTAATATGGGCTAACCCACCCCATTTAAACCTACCCCATTTAAACCCATCTCATTTAACTCTAAACCCATATAAACCCATTTAAATTTTATACCCATATAATCTTGTCCATTTAACTTTGTCAAAGTTACAATACCCATTTAAACCCATTTAAGTTAGATGTGATAATTTTCTTTTCTAAAATTAATTACTAATTATTATATTTAATTGATAATTATAGATTTGTGAAACCATATTTATTTGGTTGTGAAACCGTATTAATTGCGGAAAATTGCGTAATCATGTTTCGACGGGAAAATTACGCAAACACATGTTCGCGGGACTATTATGGAATCACGTTTTTGACGGGAAACTCATGGAAACACGTTTTGACGGAAAATTGCGGAAACACGTTTTTGGCGGGAAAATTGCGGAAACACGTTTTTGACGGAAAAATTGCGGAAACGCGTTTTTGGCGGAAAAATTGCGAAAACACGTTTTTGGTGGGAAAATTGCGGAAATACGTTTTTGTCGAGAAAATTGCAGAATCACGTTTTTGACAAGAAAAATACGGACTCTCGATTTTGGCTGGAAAATTGTGAAATCACGTTTTTGGCGGGAAAATTCTAACTCGCAATTTTTTCGCATAAAAATGTGATACTGTATTTACTACGGAAAATTGTGGAATCGTGTTATGGCGGGAAAATTTTTGGTATTAAAAATAATAATTTTATTATTTTAATTAATATTTTTTTGAAATTTATAAACCAATTTTTATTTTTTTTTGGTCAACTAAAACTAATTTTAATTGTTAATGTAATAAAAATCTATAGAGAAATCTTATAAATAGGTTAGATGGGTACCCATTTAATAAATGGGTTTACCCATTTAATTAATGGGTTTACCCATTTAATTAATGGATTTACCCATTTAATTAATGGGTTTACCCATTTAATTAATGGGTTTTAATGGGAAAACTCATTTAACTCTATTTAATTTTTTTTCTTTAAATGGGACTAAATGGGTCTAAATATAAACAATATATCCATTTATTAAATGGTTTCCAAACCCATGACAACATCCCTACTTCTAGCAAAGAAGTTCCTTTCATGGTCTCATTGTATTTAACTTTCTCGATCGATCCTTCCTAGATGGTTGATTGAAACCATGTATTTATCAATCTAACAAAANCACTCAATGGCCATTAAAAAGAAACTAACAGAATATGACTTGGATTATAGTTGTCAGATTCGTTTACCAAAATTAGAGTTTGAACAGTACATAATTCCGGATATGGAATGGGAATTAATCATGAATTTGAGAAACAGTGTTGGAGTGATAGTGAAAGATGTGAACGGGATTGTATACCATGTAACGCTAATACAGTACAACAATGATACTTATTATTTCTTGGGACAATGGAAGGATATCGTGAGAGCAAAAGGTTATCAAATAATTGATGAAATTACACTTTTCTAGGATAAGACGAATGAAATTTTCTATATTTTGTAATCTTATCTATTTTGAAATTCTTAAAAGTTTAATTTTATATTAGTTTCAGACATACATTACATAACAAATCCTATACTTTTTTCTATCCAATCAACTAGAAGTTCCTCTCAAGTTTATTAACATCTTTATCCAAAAAAATAAAATAAACATTAATCCAAGTCATACTATGTTTTTTTCCCATTTAATAGTTTAAACATATAGATAAAATTTTCTATAAATATTACATTCCAAGATGTAAAAAAGAGAAAAAAAATCAAATATATAGAGTTTCAACTTTGGACGAACATAAGTTTTTTTTATATTATTTTTGGGATTGAAAATACTTCAACAAGCTTCATTTCAGGCAATTCGATAATAAAAGTTGAGATAGATGATATAATGCTTCACTTGATTAGAAAAAACAAGTCATTGCTAACTCGGTATTATGTTGTATTGTCTCCACATCAGTAGTATATTAAATAATAATTCAAAATCGAAATTTGAGAATTTTATATTCTAACGCGAACCCTTAAAATCTTATAATGGAAATGCACCAAGGTATTTTTTTAACCCTAAAAGTAGTTTTTGTTAGGATGTCGTTTGTGCCCGTAACACTTTATTTAAGAAAACTTATTGTTATTTTAGTCTCCATCAAATTAAAAATATATTAATGTATCCTCTTATCTTTTTATAACACATGTGTCGTCAATCTTACTTTATTTCGAAATTATCGCTTGAATTTTACCTAATTATATTTTGGCCCAAAATTTTTAAATATATAATATATATGTGATCCCAAAATACTTTTTCATATGAAACTTCATAAATTATTTTGTCTAACTAAATTATTTTAAGAGGTTATATAGGTTTAGGGAAATATAATAATTTGATTAGAATTGATTATTAGGTCAAATTTGATTAGTATTAACTAGGTATAGTAATTAAGTAAATGTTAAAACGACACAAGTCAATACTTTTTTAAGACGCTTTTAATTTCATATATGATCATATCAATGAACAAAATTTTCTATATGGAAAAGAAAGTAGAAAACAGTCAACTTTGAAGAATTGTTTTCTAAAAAAATATATTTAAATTGATGAAAAAATTTTAAATAAAATTAAAGATAATCTTTTTAAAGGGAGGATTATCAAGAATAGTAAAAAGAAGAAAAAACAAAATCTATGGAAAAACATAGACATATAAATTAATTGCAAACATTTTTTCAATAACTATATATAAACATT
>SMJT01000226.1:0-18375 GCA_004349715.1 Crucihimalaya himalaica | reverse complement strand
CCCCCCCTCAAATAGAAAACTTCCCGTTGCATTTTCGAGAAAATCACAAATTTCCAGGGCATCTACTAGAATCTAGTGTTTGAAAGGCTCATCTCGATACGATACTTGCAGCAAATGGTGCATTACCACTCCACTTTCACGATATATATGTATGAGACATCTCTGGCTAGGATATTTAACCCAAGTCTATTGTCCAAGTTACTTTTTGCAAGCATGGATATCACATGATCAACATTTTCATAGTTGAACAAGATTGCAATTGTGGAGAAACAGAGCTTGGTCTTTCTCATGTAAACTCTCATAACCCACTTTCAATACACTCACAATTCTTCCATCAAGACAGTTTTTAACCATGGTAGTTCATCAATCCAGTAAGCTTGGCTCTTTCCCCTCAATGATGACCCCAAAACATGCAGACCCAATGGAAGATCACCACAAATCTTTACAAGTTCAACCGCAAGATTCATAAACCCATCAAGGTGGATAGGTTTGTCTAAAAGCAGAAAGATCATTAGATAGTCTCTTCTCGATGGAAAACCCACATGGTATTGTATCATTGATACCATTTTACTGCAAAATCTCTTTGTTTTTACTGGTCACTATGATCCTACTTCCACGACCAAACCACATGATATTAGCCAAAGCCTCAAGTTGATCTAGACTCTCCACATCATCAATAATGGTAAGAACTTTCTGGTCATGTAGCCTATCTTTTATAACACTTAAATGCTAGCTATAGCCTAATGCCGTTTAGATTCAGAACCTTAGAAAGAAGCTTCTCTTGTAAGCGCAACATCAAAGCCACCGTGATAGCCTCCCCTAAGGTTGTCCACAAAACAAGTATTCTGAAACATATTAGAGAGTCAACAATGTAGAGCTCTAGCAATGGTACTCTTACCAATGCCTACAGGACCAGAGAATTCAACAATCTTAACACCAACATTATTTAAATCTAACAAAGACTCCATTTCCTTCAAATGATCGTTAACAGAGTACCAAGATTGATTAATGGTTTTCTTAAACCGTAATTTAGATTGATTTGATTTTTCGGTTTCATGTTAACCAGTTGTAAGTCAATTGTATATAAACAGAGACTTCTCTGTAACAAGTTTTTTCTAAGTTGAATCAAAATCATTTCTTCTTCTCATCAAGTCATACATTCATCATACAACAATTCCAAACAAAATCGGCCAGTTTGTTCACACTGTGGTTACAATGGTCACACAGTTGACAAATGTTATAAAGTGCATGGAGACCCTCCAGGTTTTAAACACAAACAGAAGTATCTACCTCCATTGCCTCCACAGTCCAAGCCTATAGTAGCACAACTGGCATTGACAAATGCTTCTAATGGGATTGATAATATGACTTCTACTTTGACAAGAGATCAGATTCAGGAATGTATTGCTTATTTCAGCTCACAACTTACTGCATCTCCACGTCTTCAATGTGTTCAGGCTGAAGTGCAAAGTGACATTGCATCATCTTCTACTTCATATGCCACTGCTAAATCAGGTGCCACTATCTACCCTACCAGTTATTGGCTTTTCTAACTCTACACTTTGCTTCATTGGCATTTTGAGAGCAGCTAGGAAAGTTTTATCTTCTGATTCATGGATTGTTGATAGTGGAGCTACACATCATGTCACACATGATAAGAATTTGTTTGTGAATTTTACTGAGAATTATGATTCATCTGCTGCTACTCTTCCAACTGGTTTGGATGTGAGAATTTCTGGTGTAGGAATAATTAGATTGAATGATTACCTAGTGTATTGACGAAAGATTTTAGATTCCAGATTTTAGATTAAGTCTTCTGAGCATTAGTCAGTTGACGAAAGATCTGGGATATAGAGTGATGTTTGATCAATACACATGTCTGATTCAGGATCCTATCAGGGGATTGACGATTGGCAGAGCTGAGGAAGTCTCCAATTTGTACGTTCTGGATACAGTTTCTTTACCAACTAGTGTTACTTCTTTTCAGTCAGTTCCTTTATGTTCATCTGTTGTAGTTGATACATCTCTATGGCATAACAGATTAGGCCATCCTTCTTTGTATAAGACAGAATCTCTAGCTCATGTACTCGGCATTAAAGAAAGTAATAAAGTTGTTTTTCACTGTGATATTTGTCCTCTTGCTAAACAGAAGCATCTCAGTTTTGATTCCAAGAATAATGTGTCTGATACAGCTTTTGAGTTAGTTCATATGGACACATGGGGTCCTTTTTCAGTTTCTACAGTAGAGGGATATAAATACTTCTTAACCATAGTAGATGATCACACAAGGGCTACTTGGATCTACTTAATAAAGACAAAAGATGAAGTATTGACAGTGTTTCCTAGCTTCTTAAAGATGGTTGAAACTCAATTCAATACAACTGTTAAAGGGGTAAGGTCAGACAATGCTCAAGAACTGAAATTCACAGAGTTATACAAAGCAAAGGGGATCTTAAGTTTTCACTCTTGTCCAGAAACTCCTGAACAGAATTCAGCAGTAGAAAGGAAGCATCAACATCTTCTATATGTTGCTAGATCTCTCATGTTCAAAGCTCAAGTTCCTTTAGAGTATTGGGGAGATAGTATACTTACAACAGCTTTCTTAATAAACAGACTATCGGCTCCTTTGTTACAAAACAAATCTCCTTTTGAAGTTTTGATGCATAAACAACCAGAGTATCAGGCTGTACGAACGTTTGGGTGCTTATGTTACTGTTCTACTTCATCAAAAGAAAGACACAAGTTTCAGCCTCGTGCAAGAGCATGTGTATTTCTTGGATATCCAACTGGATATAAGGGGTACAAATTACTGGATTTAGAGTCAAATCAGATTTATATCTCAATCAATTAGACATTTCCAATGCCTTTCTTAATGGTGATTTGGATGAGGAGATTTATATGTCTTTGCCTCAAGGCTACACACCAAAAGAAGGTGAAGTTTTGCCAGAAAATCCTGTTTGCTATCTTAAGAAATCCTTGTATGGATTAAAGCAGGTATCACGACAATGGTTTTTGAAATTCAGTACTACACTTCAGGCACTTGGAATTGAGAAGTCCCAAGCAGACCATACTTTGTTTACAAGGAAAAGAGGAGGTAACTTCATGGCTTTACTGGTTTATGTAGATAATATAATCATTGCTAGTACTAGTGCTACAGAAACTGCTCATCTTACTACAACTTTACAAAATACTTTCAAGTTAAGAGACTTGGGTGCACTTCAATACTTTCTTGGCCTTGAGATAGCTAGATCTAGTTCAGGTATTTCGGTTTGTCAACGAAAGTACACCTTAGAATTGATTGAGGAAGCTGGTTTGTTAGCTGAGAAACCCGTCAATGTGCCAATGGAACCAAATTTGAAGCTTGGATCGTGTGAGAATGAACCTGTCATTGAAGATCCGTTAGTATATAGGCGTTTGATAGGAAAGTTAATGTACTTAACTATCACTCGTTCAGATATTACATATGCTGTGAATAGGCTTTGTCAGTTTTCAGGGGCTCCAAAACATTCCCATCTCAAAGCAGCTCATAAGGTGATTCATTACTTGAAAGGGACAGTTGGTAGTGGTTTGTATTACTCATCTACATCAGACTTGGTTCTTAAAGGGTTTACAGATGCAGATTGGGGTTCCTGTTTGGATTCAAGACGTTCAACATCTGGTTACTGTATGTTTCTAGGTCCTTCTCTCATATCCTGGAAATCTAAGAAACAAACTACAGTATCTCTATCTTCTGTTGAGTCTGAATATAAGGCTATGTCATTTGCTGCAAAGGAGATTGACTGGTTAGTTAAACTTCTCAATGAGCTGCAGGCACCTCGGGAGAAGGCTGTGGCCTTATATTGTGATTCTACTACAGCAATACACATTGCTAATAACTCTGTTTTTCATGAAAGAACAAAACATCTTGAGATTGATTGTCACATGGTTCGTGAAAGAATCGAACGAGGTATGCTCAAGACGCTTCATGTTAGGACAAATCAGCAACTGGCGGATGTCTTTACAAAGCCTTTGTTTCCTAGACAATTTGCAGATCTTATTGGCAAGATGGCTTTGATCTCAATCTTCTCGGCATCTTGAGGGGGGATAACAGAGTACCAAGATTGATTAATGGTTTTCTTAAACCGTAATTTAGATTGATTTGATTTTTCGGTTTCATGTTAACCAGTTGTAAGTCAATTGTATATAAACAGAGAATTCTTTGTAACAAGTTTTTTCTAAGTTGAATCAAAATCATTTCTTCTTCTCATCGCTTCTTGATCCTTTCTTCTTCGATTCAACTAACAATCGTCTAGTCCAACCATGCCATCAAAATTCCTACACGGTGTGGTATTTAGTTTATCTGAAACATCACTTGCACTCTTCTCGATCAGTTCTGCTTCATTGCCCTTAATAAAAAGAAACAGAAAATTATGAGAAAATAACCATAAAGAGAACATTCCTCTGTTTCCTTGCACAAACACCACCGATTTATGGCTCCCCACGACAATTAAATGTTGGAACTTCAATTNAAGTAAGAAAGAGTAGAAGAAGTAGAAGGAGAGAAGAAACAAGTCTTGTGAAGAGAAGAAGGAGAATGAGAGACGAAGGAGAAGAAGAGGAATAAAGAAGGAGAGAAGAAGGAGAAAAAGAGAAATAAAGAAGGAGAGAAGAAGGAGATGGATAGAAATAATTTACGAAAGAAACAAAACCAAAACAAACAAAGAAAAAAAAAACAAAAAAAAATGATTATAATGTCTTGTGAAGTGTTGTTTGTTTGTGTCGACATGTTTCTTGTGCCAATTAAATGAGTACACTTGCAAGGAACCATATGAAAAATACAAAAGTAATAAAGATGTTCATATTAGAGTCCATTATGCACACAGTTTCTTGGTTATAGAGTGGTTATAGAGTTTTTTGGTTATAGAGTGGTTATAGATGCGCATATTAAGCACAAAGGTGATGGAAGTAAATATTTTTTGTTGGTTTTTCATAAGAAAAGACTCTTTTGAAACCCAAACATACAAAGAAATAGTACCTCAAGTTCCAAAAATTCTTTCAAAGAAACAAAGAGAAATCTTCCTAATCATTCATGAGCATTACTACTAGCATCCATTGGATCAGCCTCTGTCGACTCTGTTGAAGCCTTCCCTTTCTCTCCTGCCTTCTTGGCTGCAAAACACCAAAATGAATCCTTTTTTTCAACATGAGGATCACATCATATTTGGTAAATGTCAGAAAAATTAATTTCAAAATTCTTACCTTTCTTCTTCTTTCCACCACCTTTCTTCTTCTTGATCCCCAAGGCTAACCATCCTTTGATCTCAGAGTCATCAATGACCTTCGTAGGTTGAAGCTCCTGAAGTGTATGTGAAGTGATCTTATCCGATCCATTTGGCATCAGCAAAACTGTGAATTTAATCTGGGCAACAAAATAACCTGTTGAAAAACCACATATAATGTCATGAGATTCAAACGTTTATTGATTAAAAAAACCTTTTGTAATCTTACCAGATTTCTCATAAAGGACAGGATATGGTTGCAAATGACCATGGTTCTGTATAACTTCGCTGAGTATGAATCTAGAGGCCTTCATCTTCAATTGATAGTCAACAATAGCAATTACCTTGCCATCACCAGTGCTTGCCAAAATATCTATTGCATAGACTTCATTCTCTTCAAATTCAACCTCTTCAACAGTTACTTCTGGACTGGCTACACTAAGGACAACCTTGTTTCCATCTATCACATGTTGTTTCATCTGGTGGGAAAGAACACCTTCAACAATTTTGCAGTCATAAGCTGTAGCCACCTTCTGAATAGCTTCAATTACATCAGTGTTCTGTCATAAGAAAAACAGAATATCAATGTCTTGATTGTGATATGTTGTATGATTAAACAGGAAATTATCAACTCATTCAGGGTAAGATATTTTGTTTTTAAAAAAAATCCCCATATCAGAGTAACTACGGCTCATTTAAATGTTATTCCATAGCAACGAAGGCATTTATCCAGGAATCTCTTCTGAAAACAATTTATATCAAAACTCCGTTAAAAATGGAATAACCCATTCAATATCGGATAAGACCACGAGAAGCACAACTTTGACAAAGTTCCCACGTCTAATAGTCAGTCCAATGAAGCATCATGCTAAAATTCAGAGTAGAAAAATCCCATCAGAGTAACTATGACAAAAAAGCATCAGATGGATAGTCCATAGCTATCAATAAGTATTCATCATCTGGGGTTTCAAAACCTTGAAAATCATTCAGGGAACATATATAATGCCAACACTAGCAGCCTAATACTTTCAAATCTCATGTAAAAGTAGGATTATGGTTATTGGCTACCTTCTTTCCAGGACGAACGAGCCTCAAAGCAACTTCAGCTGCAGTATTTGCGGCAGTAATAACATAAGCTTTACGTCCACTAACAGGGCCTTCTTGAAGAACATGTGTGTGGCCAACAAGAGCAATGAACCCATCAATATGGCAACCCATATCACTGCAATGTACAAAAGGCAAAACAGCATCAGAGATAACATAGGTGAGTAATACAAACACACCTAAAAAGGGTGAAAAAAGCAAAGAAAATTTACATTTTGACCAAGTTCGAAAACAATCCATTGATAACAGCCAACAATCCTGAAGCAGTCAACAAGCCAAAATCAGAGAAGCAGTCAACAAGAAAACAGAGAAGCTTTTACAATGTTGGGATATTTGGTGTTAGGAGCAGAAACAAGAGCAACAGAAACATAGATTACAGAACATTATACAAACATCAGTTTCAGAACATTATACTTAAACATAGTTTACACAAACATAGATTACAGAAACATAGATTACACACATTTAAACAAAAACATAGATTAGCCAACATATATTCAATAACATGAAACATACAAACAGTCTAATAACTAGTTCACACTAATTAGCCAACATATATTCAATAAGCTTCTTCTTTAAATAAAGCTTCTTCACACTCAGATAGTGGCTCTTTTTTGGCAATGAGACTGTCAAGTAGATTCATCTTGGAGACTCTTTCTTTCATTGCCAAATCTTTCTCTTTAATGGACCACATGCTCTGAAACTCGGACAGAGCATTCCCCTCTACTGCAGACCAGATGCTTTGGCTGCCTAAACACCAGGAGGACGGTTGGTTCCTTGCTCACCTTCTGTGGTAAATGCGTGAGAGCTTGATGATTGTGCACCATCCTCACACCTTCTCTTTTTATGGCTTCCATCAGTTTTGCTTCTAACTGCTTCACACCATTTCTGGTCATTCCGGAGCTCCTGCCAAGCATGGTGAAGGCTGAATTTCTTCTTATAGTCGTTGTAGAAGATCTCATGAGCCAGTTTTAGAACATCTTCTTCATTCTGACCACTTGTTTTCTTTCTTGTTGCAGCCTCATAGGATCCACAAAACTTGCAAACCAGGTCATTAATCTTCTGCCACCGTTGCTTACAGTGAGTTGACTCTGGCATTTCACCTCCTTCAACCTTGGGACTAGCTGCAAAGTAGGCTGCAATAAGTTTCCAGAAGGCACCTGATTTCCGCTAATTACCTACCACAGGATCCTTGCTCGTGTTTAACCAAGCACTGATGAGGACTACATCATCTATAGTACTCCAGCTCCTTCTTCCTCTACGCTCTGCAGGCGTGTCTTCACCGATGCTTGATGTTTCAGTACATTGAGTACTGAAAACAGGGAGTTGTGATGAAAAACTATCTTGTTGACTGTTCAAAAGGTCAACAAAATGACTATATGGATTTTTAGAATCCATATACTAAAATGTCAAAGAAGAGAGAAAGAGGATGAAATCTCAGTCCAGAAGATGAACACAAAGAGAAGAAAGAAGAGATGAAATGGGTTTAGAAGATGATAAGAAAGAGGAAAGAAATGGGTTTAGAAGATGATAAGAAAGAGGAAAAAAAACTTGAGTTGACATCTATCTAACCCATTTATTACAACCCTAATCTAACACTAAAACATATCTTCTGCTGATTCTATCTTAACCAAACACCCTTACTTTTTTGGCTTTAAAGTTAAAAAATGAAATATACCAAAGCTGCCAAAAAATGCTATATCATATGAAGCAGCGTATGAACATCAAATCTTACTCGTTTAACCAGAACTTAAGCATGTATATACAACTAATAAGGAGAATGACATGAACATAAGGAACAGCTGTCTACACATATGTCAAATATTAAACATATCAAAGTGTTAACCAAAAAGATAAGCTGTATCATTAGTGAAAACAGATAAAACCTCAAATTAAAGCTGGAAAAGACATCTAAAACAAGTTAAGAACATACTTACAACATTAGTGAAAGCCGATATTTTTGGTTCGATCACCCTATTCAAAGCAACAAGACAATACTGAGAAAAAAACAAAACCAGCAACAAATAAAAGTGTGTATTGGGTTGGCTCAGTCACAATTTACATGTGCGCAATATCCAAGCTGAAAATCTATACCCCATCCATGGTTTAAGTCATTCTGTAAGAGAGTCAAAACAGCAATAAAACAAAGTCAAGTATCCTAATGTTGATGGTCTTCAGTAGTTTGTGACATAACTAGTTCAAACTTGTGCAATACCTGAATCATATGCCATGTACACCTCCAGGCATCTCTGGAAAACACAGGCGCCATCATTTCGACAAATCTGTAGGTAGAGAGTTTCTTAATGAGTTCTAAGAATAAATACTATAATATGTACTAGCAAGACAATAAATTAAAATGGTTAAGCTTTCACTAAAGAAGTTGGTGTGCTCTTGACAAGTTGGTGTGCTCTTGATATCAGAGAGAGTCCATTGGTGTGGTTAAACTGAGTAGCGATATCTTGTCCGAATGTGTAGCCTGCACCACGAGGAGATATTCCCCAACCGCACTGGTCATCTGGATCAGACCATAAGAGATCACACATTGGTCCTTCATGTGGAACCTACACAACACAAAGGTTATTATCTCGTTATGTAACACAAAGTAGAATGCAGCTTTTGTAGGTTTGGAATTTGTAACTCGCCTCTTGAATTCGATCTAAAGATCGGATGTTGTCAAGTGTATCTAAAGAAGGTGAAAGCCATCCATGTAAACAGAAAACCTACAGAAAATGAAGTTGCCTAGTTTAAGTCCAAAATGGCAGAAGCATAAGAGACTTTTTAAGGTACGTGAAAAGCTCATTAGCTTGAAATACCTGACTCTCAATGAGAGCTGTAAGAGGAAGATAATCAAAATGGTCGGTGAAGTGCTTCCATACATTAGCGTTTCCATATTTCCTCAAGCATTCATCATAAAATCCATACCTGAAAAATGTAAGCAATCAGTAAAAGACATTTTGAGGGAGAGACAACTTCAACCCAAGAATTCACAGAAGCTGAGAATACAAAACTTAGAAATGAAAATGCGTACACTTGAGTCATTTGCCGGCTTTCATGATTCCCTCTTAGGATTGTAAGTCTATCAATGTCAAAAGACCATTTCTCATATAAACTTCATGTACCCAAAACTCAGCAAATCCATGGAATTATAGAAAGCCATATCTACAATTAAACTAGTCCAATTCCCATAAACATGTAAACCCAGAATCATCGATCAGACTAATTGAAGTTCGATGTACTCGAAGAGTACCTGTAGGTGAGTTCAGGAACAACACCGACGAAGGCACCTCCCAAGAATTTAACAATTGCACGAGGTTTCTTGAATCTTGGAGGAGGAGGAATGACCAAACAAGAGTCAAGCCTCGTGTAAACGGATTATCGTTTCTGCTACGATTGTAACTTCCACTTGTAGTGACGGTGAGAGACACGGATTGAGCTCGTCTGCATAACAGAGTCGCCGGAATCACTTGAGTACCCAGAAAACTCGAAGTGGCTAAAGCTACCTCCATTAGTCTTTTGATTTCATACAGTTGTGGTGAAGAATAGCTTTTGTTTAAGAAACCGTTCTTAAAATCGATTTTTAAGAACTGATCCTTGTTATTTTATTTTCTTATGATTTAATTCAATCATGTTTTAGTTAAGAAACTTACTTAAAAAACCCTTAAGAAACCCCATTAATCATACTCTTAGATACGATCTTATTAAGACATTGTGTATAAATACTTTACTACTTTATTTAATAAACTCAAGCTCTTTACGATTATTTCATGGTATCAGAGAATGTTTTAATAACCTAATTTTTTTCTCTCTTTTCTACCTAAAGCCGCAGTCGCCGCACATCAAAGTGTAGCCACCGCCGTAGTTTTACGATGTCGGGAAAAGGATTAACTGGTGCTATCACCACCGTTCCTAAATCTTGTGCTCTTGCACTATCCTTTGGAACTCCTTTGGTTACGGTTTATCAGGTGTACGGTATTGCAATTGAAACAACATGCTATGTTCTTTTTGATTGTATTGTTGCCCGTCAAATGTTAGCATTAGCTAATTGAGGGAAACATTAGTTTCCTAATCAGCGCCACTTCTTGATGTGGTATGTAACTCAGTTTCGTGTGTCTTATGTTGTGGTTTATATGGAAAAATGGAAACGCATTGGTAATCTCTGGCAACAAAGAAGATCTTCAACTTGTTTTTAATAGAACTCAAGAAAAATCGATTCATTGGAATGAAGTGGATTTGTTGCCTTCTCTGATTATGAATTCTGATTTTGGCAAGAATAATGTCTGAACAGAGATGGACTCCACCTAGTGAAGTAACTCTGGAGTGCAATTTCTCTTAGTGGTTAAGCGTGGTTAGCACAAGATCATTGGGGACACGTTTGATTTCATAGCAAAAATGTCTTTGTTTCTACCAACTGTTGAATAACGGCTGAGCTTTAATGTATTTTGGGCTCTGGAATAGGGTTGCAGAATACGCATATTTTTTGAGTGGAACTTATGTCAGAAAATGTAACAGCAATGACTGCAGTCCTAAAACCGCGAGATTAGCCAAGTCATTGATATTTTCTAGACAATACTCATCATGTGATGTGTGATTTCGAAGTACCTAACCTTCACTCGGTAAGTTTTAAGCAAATCTCATTACAAAGAGCTGTTGCGAAAAGCGTAACTAAAGAGGGGCCTTACCGAGCGAAGCAGCCTTCCATGCTTGAAGTCTTGAATGGTCAGCATAGCTTCATAATCAAGTGTTGGAGGAAGCTTGTCTTTGACATTTTGATATGTTTTCTCTGTTATCTATAGTATCTGGAGTTTTAAGGTTTGTTTGTGTTTATTCGTTTTTGAACTCTGATTTACCATTTAAAATAAACAAAAATGTTGACAACAACAACAAAAAAAAGTTTACACCTCTATGACTCTATGCCTTTCGGTATTAAATAAGATTCAGTTTTTTCCTTTTTAGAAGAAGTTTTAACATTAGAGAGAAAGGAAAAGGGAAAAATTTGCACAAATAACCTAAAAATATTTTAATAACTCACTAAAGAACCAAAGAAAAAAAAAGAAAAATAATATTTTCTATTTAGTCTATATAATTCTTATTATCCTTATTTTTTACACCTATTTTATAAAAAGAAATACAACACTTCTATTTGTTTTTCTTTATAGTTTTTACTTTTTCACCACCATCACAACCACCTAATCACCAGTCACCACCACATCGTAATTACCACCACTATCACCACGCCGTCTCCAGTATTACTATCACAACCACCACGTAGTCACCACCACCACCACCACAATCACCACGTCGTTGCTACCATCACTTCAGCCACCACGCCGCTAGCACCACCATCATTGCATAAGTGGCGGACCCAGAATATTTCCAAAAAAGTTTGAAGCCTTTACCTCAGATATTTAAGGGGTGTAAGTTTAACCATTGTGCCACTTTAACTATATTTTTAAGTAAAAAATTAAATATTTATATTTTACTGGGTGCACTTGTCCCATAATCAATAATGTGGATCCGCTCTTGTGCATAACCATCACCATCGTAACAATTATCACTACCATCACCACGTCAACCACCACCACTGCAACGATCACCACCACTATCACCACCATTATCACCGCAACTGTGAAAATCAAGAGTCGATCGATTGAATGTAATTTTCTGTTGTATTGCTTTGACCTAAAGGTCTGATTATATACTATTTACAAATCTAAGTTCTAATCTAAGAAAAGAAAAAGATACGATAAGGAAAAGATACGATATATACAAATCTAAAATATAGAATTATTCTCCTTTCCCCCCCCCCCCCCTCAAGCTGGAGTATGTAGATCCAAAATGCCCAGCTTGTCTCGAAAGGAGTCGAATTTACGTTGTCCCAAGGCCTTAGTAAATATGTCTGCAAGTTAAGCCTTTGTAGAGACATGTGCCGTAGCTATATTGCCTGATTTTATCTCGTCTAGAATGAAATGACAATCTCTTTCGATGTGTTTCGTTCGCTCATGAAACACCGGATTCGCACTAATGTGAAGTGCCGCCATGTTGTCACAATATAGACGCATTGGTTGTGTTAACACTACGCCCAAATCAAGCAGTAAACCTTTAAGCCATTTGAGCTCCTTTGCTGTCCAAGCCAACGCTCTATATTCGGCTTCTGCGGAAGACATACTAACAACTTGTTGTTTCTTTTTCTTCCAAGATATGGGAGATTGGCCCAATTGTATGAACCAACCCGTCGAAGATCGTCGAGTCGCATGACAACCAGCCCAGTCGGAGTCACACCATCCGTACAATTGTAAATCAGAATCTGATCTAAGGAGAATACCTTGACCCGGACTGCCCTTAAGATATCGAATGACCCGAAGTGCTGCTGCCCAATGTTCTTCCCGTGGGGCGCTTATGAATTGTGGTAAGACATGAACCGAGTAGGCGAGATCAGGTCGTGTTACTCCAAGATAAATTAGTTTTACAACTAACCGTCGATACTGCTCCAGATTCGGGAGAAAAGGACCTTCAGCTAGAGTAAGTCGATGATGTTGCTCAAGTGGGAAAGCCGCATGTTTACACCCGAGTAAACCAGCATCCGATAGGATATCTAGAGTGTACTTTCTTTGACTCAAATATATCCCCTCTGGACTTCGAGCCACTTCAATACCCAAGAAATATTTCAGCACACCTAGATCTTTCATATGAAAGCACTTACTGAGATAAGCTTTGAAATCATTTATTGTCTTGATTGTACTTCCTGTGATAACCAAGTCGTCCACATAAACAAGCACCTAATCTCCATATCTTCCTTTATAAGCACAAATAAGGAATAGTCAGATAAGGATTGAACAAAGCCGTATTGTTCTAGTGAGGAAGCGAGTTTAGCAAACCAACATCGTGGTGACTGTTTCAAGCCATAAATTGACTTTCTTAAACGACATACCTTCCCATCAGTTCGTGTATTGAAGCCAGGAGGTAGTTTCTTATATACTTCTTCATCCAAATCACCATGAAGAAATGCGTTGTGTACATCCATTTGATGTACTTCCCAATTTCGAGCCGAGACGACGGAAAGAAACGATCTAACCGTGGTCATTTTCACAACGGGAGCGAATGTTTCACCATAATCAACTCCCTCAACCTGACGATTTCCCAAAGCCACTAATCTCGCCTTATAACGTTCGATTGAACCATCGGAACGGTGCTTGATGCGAAAAACCCATTGACATCCGATTGCTTGTTTCCCTCTTGGAAGATCTTCTAGTGTCCATGTTTTATTCAATTCAAGTGAACCAATTTCACTGTCAACTGCCCTTTGCCAACGTATATCATTCATAGCCTCCGAAAAAAATTTCGGTTCCTGCACACAAGTGATCCTAGCTAGGAAAACTTTGTGATTGTCTGAAAAACGATCATTAGACAAAACATCACCAATAGGATACACATTAGTTGAGTCAGCACATACTAACGTTGTATCATATTCTTTAAGGTAAGTAGGTGCATGTCGTTCTCTTGTCCCTTTCCTAATGGCAATAGGAACATCGTTTACTTTATCAAACGCTCCACTAGAAGTTGTTCCGCTGCTCTCTCCAGTTTCCACTTGAAGATCGACTTCTTCGTGAGTAGCTGAAACAGGAGTTAGATCATCCTCATCTATATCAGCTTCCTGAGCAACTACAGCTTCCTGAGCAACTACAGTTGAAACAGGGGTTATATCATTCTCAACGAGTTCGGCTTCCTGAACAAGTACATGTTCATCATTCAGAGCAGGGAATGGATTTTCTGAACTTGTGGCCGATGCATTTTCATTATAATATGGGAAAGTATTTTCACGAAATATCACATCACGGGAGACACAAAAGATTCCCTTTTCAATATCGAAAACTCGCCATCCCTTCTTTCCATGTGGATATCCGATAAACACCCATTTTCGGCTTCGAGATTCGAATTTATCCCCTTTTTGATCTTGGTTATGAATGTAACACACACAACCATCTTTCCATATAGCATTTCATATGGCGTTTTGCCATTCAAAACTGAGGAGGGCGTCCGATTAATAAGATATGCTGCTGCTAGAGCACATTCCCCCCAAAATTCAACAGGTAAGTGACCTTCAAACATGACAGCTCGAGCTACATTGAGCAAATGTCTATGTTTCCGTTCGACGCGGCCGTTTTGCTGTGGTGTCCCCACACATGAAGTTTCGTGATGAATCCCGTTTTCCAAGAAGTATGATGTTAGTGATAAGAACTCACTTCCATTATCACTACGTACTGTTTGCACTTGTTTGCCAAACTGTCGATTTGCAAGTGCAATGAAATAACGAAGCTTTATCGATGTTTCGCTTTTCGTGTTCATAAGATATATCCAAGTTCTTCGTGAAAAATCATTCACTATAGTAAGAAAGTACCGTGCTCCAGAAAAAGATGGAACTCTGTATGGTCCCCATATGTCGCAATGAATCATTTCAAAAACTTCAAAAGTTTTATTAAAGCTCAAAGGAAAAGGGATTCGGGTTTGTTTAGCCCGGATACATGTCTCACATATCTTATCCGAAGAATCACTACTACAAAAACTGAAATCTGAAAGTAAATCCACTATTTTCGGTGATGGATGTCCTAAACGTCTATGCCACAGCTCCTTGGACTGATTCTTGTGACCTTTAGCAGCTGTAACCACTTCTACATTCCGAAAATAGACTAATCCTCCAACTGGTTTACCCTCGTAATGCGGTCCTGAAGGACACAAAACGGAATAATTGCATCACACAATCATTTTCTTCCATCAATTGTGTAACCGATATCAAATCAAATCCCAAGTCCTCAACATAGAAAACCTCAATCAAACGAAGGTGTGTATTTAATACCACTGTTCCAATCGTCTCGCTAATTACTACTCGACCATCCGCCAACATAATCGATGTTGGAGTCGATTTCTCAAGTTTGTAAGAATTTCTTTCTTACAAGTTAAATGATGTGTAGCTCCTGTATCCAAAATCCAGTGAGGAAGAGATATCTTACCAGACATTTGTTCGTTTGATCCTTTGGTAGTTGCACTCATAACACGTTTCACGCTTAGCCATTGTTCATCTGTCAATCATATCACTGCCTCACGATCTGCATCGGTGATAGCAACATTGGCGACAACAACACCAGGTTGGTCCACTATCCTTGCCACATTTGCACGAGCAGGTCCACCACGTCCCCGTGTTCCTCCTCCGGATGTGGTTGTCGCTCTTCCGCGTCCAGTTCGGTTTCGTGGTCTGTCTCCCCACCACTCTGGAAATCCTAAAATCTGAAAACAGCTTTCTGCGCGATGACCTGTGCGATTACAGTTTGTGCACACGACGTTCACATCTCTATCATCTCATGGAAAACGAGATTTCTGCAGCTGTTGTGCAACGAATGCCATGTTTTCATATTTATTTTCTTGAGTTTTCCTTTTAGTCCTTGCATCTTCGTCCTGTGTCACCTTTAAGTAGACTTGTTCAAGGCTTGGCAATGGTTCTTGAGATAACAGGTTCGATCTCACCATTCCGTGAGTTTCTTCGTCAAGTCCCATCAAGAAATCATGGACTTTGTCTTCTTCTCTTCGTTTTTCAATTTCGGCTCCATGATTACATGTACAATTCCCACATGTACAAGACAGAGGAGGTCGGTAGCAATTAAGAGAATCCCACAGTTTCGTAAGCTTTCCGTAGTAAGCTTCAATGGTCAGTCCAGCTTGTTGACAATTTCCAAGTTCCTTTCTTAATTGTTGAATTCGAGGTCCATTGGTCACACGATATCTCTTGCGGATGTGTTCCCATAAATCTCTTGCAATTGGTTTGTGAGAGATGTTCGACAGCAGCTTGGGTTCAATAGTCATCTTAGTCCAAGAGACGATGAGAGCGTTGATAGGCTTCCAATCGTCATAATCTGGAGATTCTTCAGTCGGTTCCTTGATAAATCCATCAAGAAAACCGAAATTCTTTCAAGAATAGAGAGCAATCTCTATGTTAATCGCCCATTCTTCATAATTATCTCTTCTTAGCAAAGGACGAGATATGATGCTTCTTGGGTTGTCGTTCGAGGTCAAGTCGTATGGAGATATCGTTTGGCGTTGAATCTCCGTCGTGGTCAGCTTAACAGAGGTTTTGTTTTCGTCGGTCATTGTTAAAGAGTCAACTTAGATCTGATCTTTCTGTTTTGAGATTTTAGAGAGAGATCAGGAAAAAAAGAAACAATTTTATGATTCGTGCTCTGATACCATGTGAAAATCAAGAGTCGATCGATTGAATGTAATTTTCTGTGTGTATTGCTTTGACCTAAAGGTTTGATTATATACTGTTTACAAATCTAAGTTCTAATCTAAGAAAAGGAAAATATACGATAAGGAAAAGATACGATATATACAAATCTAAAATATAGAATTATTCTCCTTTAGCAACCACGACCACCATCGAAACCACCACTACCACAACCACAATGTCATCACCACCACCACACCGTTATTATTACCGCTACCACCGTCCATTACTTCATTTCATTAAAAACGTTTCGTACGTTCCATACTATTTTATTTTATTCTATAATACTTTTTTGTACTTTATGTAGCGAAAAACGTTTACAATAACAATTTTATTTTCATTAATTTATATCTACTTTTAAAAAGAAAAAAACTTAATTTTCTCTTTATAAGAATTATGAGCTTGAATTAGATTTTAAAAACAGAAAATATGAAGTAAATGTTATAAGGTGTAAAGGAATATAAATAATTTAAAATAAAAATATCCGCATCACCTATTTATTTCTTTCTCCTCACTCAATACGTCCAACCAAGAAGGATAAAGTTTGTAAAACTTCATATACATAAGAAGTTTGAGGTTATTTTTTTCCAGTGAACTTCAAATTTTTAACTTTAAAAAACAATTGGTATTTTGCATTACAATCCTTATATCGATCATAATTAACTAAAATCATAATTTTTTATAATTAACTATAAAACATTTATTAAAAGTTACATGCAATATTAATTACTTTTTAAAATTAAAAATATCAAATTACATAACATGTGTTACTTTCTTAAATTCTCCTACTATAGTGCTATAGCCTTGAACAAATTATCAAAAAAGGTTACTTTTGCAAATCACTCAAAATTAAAAGAGACAAATGATCAATAACTTAAACCAATTTTTATCAATCTAAACTAAACCCAACTTAATATATATTCATCGAGAAAAATGTCATAATAACCCTGATCTTTACCATTTCGACCATTCGGAGCACGTACTCCCGAGTTTTTAAAAACAAACATGAACTTAAGGTTGACTTCCGTTTTAATCATGCACAAACTTTGCGTTGACTGAGCCATAAGAGGCACGTCGTTAAGTCAACTGACGGACCAAATTAACGGAGTTAAGTCAACGTTAACAGATTCCGTTAAACTATTATCTTTTTAATTTAAACATAAACTTTCAGTTGACTTTCATTTAAATCATAAATTTTGAGTTGACCGAGCCATTTGAGGCACGTCGTTTTGGTTATTTAAAAAAACGCAAATCTGGGATTCGAACCCCTTACATTTGACACAAAACAATCACGATTTAACCACTTGAGCCATAGTGTTTTATTGATATTTTTATACAAACACACATATATATATAACCTTATATAAATATTAAAACTAAAAAAACATTATATCTGTATATAACTTATAATTATATATAAGTATATAACTTATAATTATATATAAGTACATAACTTATATATATGTATATAACTTAATATATAAGGTTATACTTTAAAAATAAATATAAAGTTCTATATACAAAAATATTCAAAATAAACAAAATATCTCATATACATTATAACCTTATAATTATAACTTTATAATCACGTTGTTTTAGATTATTATTTTAAACGCAATAATGAGATTCTAACTCCTAATATTTAAGACAAAACAGTCACAACTAAATTATAAAATTTAGTATGTTTTGGGCTTTTTCTAAAAAAAATATGGGATTCAAACCCCTCACATTTGAGACAAA
>SMJT01000225.1:0-38372 GCA_004349715.1 Crucihimalaya himalaica | reverse complement strand
TGGTTATAGGATTTAAGATTAGAAATGGGCGGCTTCTAAGGGTAGTTGTTCATATAATAAGAAAGAAATTAAGGGATAAATTTCATCAAAATTTTGGGTGTGTTCTTGTGTACAGAGTGATAGCTCTAAATTGCAAATGAGTTATGAGTCTCTCAAGTGGTAAAGAAACGAACTAAATAGGGTCGATATAGTACTATATGGGACGGTGAGTTAACGTCTGTTGTTTTAGATTAGGCGCGTGAAGAGATTAGGACTTGTTAGGAAGTGTGAACAGAGTGCTATATGGTGAGGGTTAGATAGATGTTATTGAGTTCGGAGTCTTAAATATCCAAGAGTGAGTCAAGAGGAGAAAGAGAGTGTGTAGGAGAAAGAGAGCAGGATTAATATACAATAGAAAGAGTGGTAGATTTGATTGCACTAAGATTATGCAGCTTTTACTCATTGTGAGGTAAAAGATATGTATTTGGTGATACTATACTATGTATAGTGATAGATACATAGAAAACGAACGGTAGTGGAATGAAGGTAGATGCATCTGAATGGAGTGTCAGATGTCTTGTATAGTCATCAAATTGTTTTTTTGACTGCTCGTTTATGTTTATATGTTTTATGCATCTTATTGTTTTTCAGTGTGTCTTTCTTCCGGTTGAGTATGTAGAATACTTTGATTCCTTAACATTGGTTATTAGAGCACTAGTACTGCTTCGCGCATGGAGTGGAGGTAGATGAGTGTTTAAAACTTTCTATATTATCTCTTGATTCCACGATTGGAGATTTACTTTGATATTTAATGCGGTACAAGGTGGTATAGGGATTCTATCATTAATGAGTATTATGTGAGTATGAATGTGTGTGGTATGTTTGAAGTAAATTGAACTATTGATTGGGTCTCATCTATTATGGGATGTGTTGATTATGGAGTTGTACGCTTGATGGGGTTTTGAGTTGAGCTGATAGTGTGAAATAGGTGGTCTTTAAGGAGTAGCCAGATTGAGCAGCACTAGTAGCATTCATATGTAATGTACTTGAGGATATATTAGTATTTTGAGGATTTAAGGGGCTTTTGATTTTTACTCTGCATTGGTGGGATACTGAGATCTGATCTAGCAACCACATCATTTGGATTCTTTTCCTTATCGTCTTCTGCGGTCTTGATAGGACAAGTGACTATACATGGTACAGATCTTCGAGTGATTGTGATAACTCTGAATTATTGTTTTTTCATTATCAACTTCCTTATGCAAGAGTGTTTATTGTATTGATAACATTTCGGAGGTGTTTTATTGTGTTTTTATTTTGATTTTTTCTTTGTATTAGTATTATTGATTGCATGTTCTATCATAGTAGTGACAATGAGGTATTGCAATTTGTTTACATGTTATTATGGGTATGATCATAACTTGATTTGGCTTTGTTTATTTGTTGTGTCAGTGGTGTTGTTGGCGGGTCTTGTGTGTGTGTTATATTGTGTTGTTGTTTTGGATATATGTGTCTGTTGAGATGGATTGGGGAGATTTGTCACGCATTCATTTTTGTGTTCTAGTGTTCTATTACGGTATGAGCATTATTGTATCATTTTGGACTACAGTATCGGTTCTATAGAGTGTTTATTCAGGATGCATACTATATTAAGTTGACTGACACAGTGTTATTTTCTACTCTCACCTCTGGACTTTTGTGACTCTAATGTTGTGAGGATCGTGATTTTTGCTATAAATGTCAGGTGCTTATGATTGATGTTTTGTATTAGCAGTTATCACTCCAACGAGAGGGTTGGGTTAGTCCTGCATCATGAGACTTAGTTGGTTTTTGGTAGTACTGTGGATTTCTTTATAGCTAGTTGAGTCTTGTGCTACTATTTATTGTGGAAGGCATTGGTCGAGTTATGGTTGGCTCTCTGGATGGGTTAGATGTTTTTGCTTGTTACAGGGAGCTGATTTTTCCATATATCGCTGCCAACATTGTCGACTCTGTTCTTTTGGGATTTGGGAGTTTTATTCTTAGTATCTTCTTTTCTTGGAGGATGGTCTTATTTCTATCGCACTTTGCCTTTATATGGTTTCATATACACATCTGCTCCTCGTTATTGCCTCTCAGATCTAGATTGTTTTTGAGATACCTTTTTCGTTGCGAGACTTGAATAATATCTCCTTGTATCTCTATTATGCACTCCGCAACGCGTTGAGCCGTCTCTCTCCACTTGGTACGAGAGTAGTAGATCGCGTAGTACGCGGGGAACTTCACCTTTCTCCGTGATTTCTCGCACCACTTAGCGGAGACGCTCTGTATCTATCCCATATATTATAAGCCCAGTTTTATTGATGTGATCACTATGTGCTAAGAGATACGCTCTAATTTATCAGGTCATTGACCTGAGTTTCTCTCTTCACTTTCTATTAGTAGTTCTTAATGTTGTTTATGCTTCTAAACCTTGTATCTAGATGTACTGTTATCGTAGTTAGTATATAGAATCCTCTATCAGTTTACTGTAATTTATAGAATGCTGATTATAGATAGTTGTACTATACTATGTGCAGTGGTGTCATATTCCTAGCTTTGAGTATTTCTAGATTTTGTAGCTCGATGTAAAGGTCTTTATTTGTGATTTAGCTTGTTTAGTAATATCATCGCTTCTTGGTATGGATTGAGGTTTGGTATTAGATTTTATCTTGTGTATTATGAGTCTTTCCGCTTAGTATTTTGTGAGTTGTTTTTAGTATAGTTTGTTTAGTATTATTTTGTTTGATGTTTCATAACGATAGTTATTGGAGTGTGTCTGCTCTCATTAACAGCTAGACTATTGCTATCCTTTTCGAAGAATTAGTTAAGTTTCTATGATAGTATGATCGATTTCATACTCAGCATCCGGAAGAGGGTGTTGAGAATCGATTCCGTAGCTTAAGTCAGTGAGTTGGGTCGATTCATATATATTTTTCTTCAGTTTATTATTTATCTCCTAATAACAGCTTAAAAGCAAGGGATTGAAGTTAATCTTTAAGGAAGTAGTCTGATGACAAAATTTTATGAATTAGCTGTTTCATCTGTTAATAGCTAATATCATTTGTTGCACGGTTCGCAAGTTTCTAGCGTTGAGTCAATCGCGGTTGTGTGCAGAGAGGATTGGTACCTTTTACGGGGTATGTGGACACTAATCTAGTTTAATGTGATTGATAATGTCATTTGATTCTTACTTGACGTTGCCAAGATCTGAGTAGTCATAATCCATGCTATGTTTGAATTTCTCATTTCATATAGAAGCATCATTCGATAGAAGTATTGCTATATAGATCAGCCGGATGTTGGCCATTCAATCTCAGTTGCCTAAATCCTGGTTTGGGTGGTTTTTAAAGTTGTTATCAGAGAGATCTCTTTTAAAGCATACATCTCTTTGAAATGCTCAGCATTGCTGCTTTTGTACGTATGGTTGAGTTGGGTGCTTTGACATTGTTCAGTTTTTCACTTAATTTGTACTATGCGTTAATGTTTTCTATGCATCTCTTCGTTTCATTGTTCTTTGCTAAGCTGTTTCTCAATA
This sequence comes from Crucihimalaya himalaica, assembly GCA_004349715.1. NCBI lineage: Eukaryota > Viridiplantae > Streptophyta > Magnoliopsida > Brassicales > Brassicaceae > Crucihimalaya > Crucihimalaya himalaica. Next base: position 34,837 of record SMJT01000225.1, on the reverse strand, counting down.
GATGGAATCATATATTAGTTCTTATGTTCAAAGTCTCTTTAAGCTACTTTAGTTTATTATAGTTTTATTTTACATCACTTTACAACATAAAACAAAAACATCTACCATTTAGCTTTGATTAGTTTCTTGCATCCTAGTTGATTGTTTTGTCCTTCCTGTGGATTTCGATATCCTTACAGCTTGCTTACCATAATCGTACATGACCTCCGTTTAGGATGATGGAGTATTAGAGCACAATAGGTTTATTATTTGTGCACGAGAGCCATAAAAACTCTTGCACATCAGTTAGTCTTTTTCTTGAGCTTATTTACAGCACCGAGACTTGTGTAATTGAAGTTAGGGGGAGAGACCGTCGCTATACGTTAACTGTATTGTGGTTTGTTTTGTTTTGATTTTTCACTTCTTGAGTCATGCATTGTTAATAGCTAAGTTTAGAGAAAAAAAAATGAAAAATTTGAAAAACCAAAAAGAAAATCTATGTAGTTTTGCATTGCATTTCTTGTTTTTAGGATTGAGTCTAGTAGCATCTAGGTTGCATTTGCATATGTATAGGAGATGATGATGATATTGCCTTGTAGAAATTCAACGTTAGGATTGAACTTAAAGCCTTTGGTCATAGTTCATTGCTGCTTGAACTCGTCGGAAATTTGAAAAATCCATGTTTAGACCATTGCACCTTTCAAAACTCAACCCTTTCTCTTATGGGAAATTGCATGATTATCGAAGCAACTCTATGAGAGTTACCATTTCTCTTAGATAGATTTTGCATAATGTCAAGCATTCTGTTTTATTTGAGAGTTACCCACTTAATCACTTCCAAAACCACCATAAAAGCCATTGAATCCAAACCAATTGAGAATGATTGATACCCCCTTTGCGAGACCGTACTTTATGCTTTAATGAATGTTAAAGAGTTGCTTCAGTTTTATTGTGATTTTTTGTTTGAGTAAAGAAGTTGAATTAGGAACTTGTATTGCAACGAATATGGAGAAGTATGAATAGAATGATGAGTATTCTTGCAACGTTTATCTCCAAAGACATTTTGTGGTTTTGAATCCCCGCTTTCAAACTTCCTCTCCGGTTTGTTCTTTGTTGTTTGTTTGCGGACAAGCAAAGGATAAGTTCGGGGGAGTTGATATTCAGAGGATTTGCATTGTTTTTAGGATGTTTTCTCTAGCTTTAGTTTTATTTCTTAGTTAGTTGACATTTTTGCATTAGTTTTAGTCCTCTTTTGTTCATGGTCATGCATTTTAAGACTTTAGGTTAATTTCCTTGCATTTACATATGTTTTCGTGTCTCTTATTAGGTATTTTGGAGTTTGGAGACTTCTACGATGGATTTAGAGATGCGGGGAAGCTCGAGAACGAAGAAGGCGACTTGAGGGTACGGACAGCCTGCATCGAGCATCTACATCGAGTTTCTACTGACCGATCACATCTTCAGAAACCGAAACCAAATTTCCAGAAGGACAATCGGGCTTCTTCATCGGGATTCTGCCGCCCGATGATTACAATCGGGCATCTGCCTCGGTAAGGTGCCGTCCGATGGTTATCTGCAAAACATGAAGAAAACCAGGTCAAAACCCGGTTTGTCCCGCGTTGACCAGGTTGGCCTCTCTTTACTATTTAAGCAATTTTACCTAATTTGTTAAGGATCATGCTTTCTTTTGGAAAACTCTCTTAGCCACTTTAAGAACTTTGTAATGATCTCTAAAGTTAAATGCAAAGTTTCTTTCTTTTCATCTTGAATTTCTTTAAGTATTTCATTTCTCATCATGATTAAATACTTAATCTTTGTGGATCTTAGTGTTTATGTCATGATTAGTGAGTAGTTCCATTAGGATCTTTGGGTATATATGGTAGATTAGGGTAGGTTTAGGTTGATTCATGATGTTTAAGGTTTGGATTGTTAAGTAATCCTTGTTCATTATGTGTTCTTAATGCTAGATTAGCCTTGATCAAGTTAGTCTAGATCATTGGTAATTTAATGTCTGGAAGGTGTTTGTGAAAATGCTTGAATGAACTTAATGAATGCTTAGTGTGCCTAGCCTATGGGAATAGATGATTAGGGTGCTAGGTGGTTAGTTAGACTTGTTATTATTGCATATTAGTCTTGTGCTTACGGATGAGAATCTTTGTTAATTATTTGATTAGTATAAGGATCAGTGCCATGAAAGTGTATTAGTCTAGCTTAGTGTTCTAAGACCTAAGGATTATCATTTCTAGGTTGAATAAGCATGATGGATTAGCTTGGATTTGCCTTGATCAATCACCTTACCCAGGGATTCGCTTGCTTAATTATAGTTTAAGAACCGTTTAGCTTTGATTAATAGTTTCCCGCCTTGTTTGTTTTCGAATTTGGTTAGTCTTTAATGTTTGTGTGTTTCTAGTCTTTTGATTGCCTTGCTTAGTTCCTTTGCTTAATTCTAGCTTGTTTAACTTGCTTCTTAGTTCTTTTGTTTGAATTACTTAGGTTGTAGAATTAATCCTCTCAATCCCTAATTGCTTAGATTAAGTAGAGACTTGTATTCCTATTGTGTTGATTCTATTCCTTTTGGTTCGACATCCGAATTACTACAATGCTTTACTTGCACTTGGGTGATTTGGGAATAAATATTGAAACTTGTGTTTGAATTATTTCTCTATCAGAACTCCACAGTTAAGCGTGCTTGAGCTGGAGCAATTTCAGGATGGATGACCTCTCGAAAAATGATTTCAACGTGAAAGTGAGGACAAAACACGGGGAAAGATGATGTGGTGATTTGTAGGGTCGGTAAGTCTTTAAAGCATCCCAGACATAATGAACCAAGATGGTGGTCCCACGGGCCGAGAGAAGACATGGGGCCCATTAAAAGTTGCAGGTCGGGGCGTTACACTAACGTTTTCTTTGGGTTAAATGGATTGGAATATTGGGTTAGGGGAAATTCGGTTCAAGAAAAATCTCAATGAAATTAACCAAATAAAATTTTGGTTCGGTTTGGGTCGGAACTCGGGTTATTCGGGTTGAACTCGGAATATTTGGGTTGGTTACTTGATTTAATTTGTCTTCCGAGAACTACCAAACATTTTCATAACTCGGTTAATTTAACCCGAAATATACATATTCAAAGAGAAAACAAAGAACAACAAGTACAAATACTTGAAAATTCGGTTACCTTACATCTAGCAACAATCACAGACCATTACAGAAGCTGGCAAGCTACTTACACCAAGTTTAAGAATCATGGAGGAGGTACCATTGAATTCCGAGAATCTACGCAAGAAAACAGAGTCAAAGTACAAAAGAGATTTATAAAACTAAAAGTCAGAATAAAAGAGTTAGTTCTACTAAGTACTTACTAGAGATTCAGAAAATTTAACTTGTTCCAACATTTGCACCAAATTAGTTATAAGAACACCTCAAACATTGTTGCGTGCATAGGAAAACCTCATTCATATAAAGAGTTTTTTAAACTCCTATACGGATCCAACACTCGACCACGTGTACTAAAAGCTGACTCTAAAGCAACGAATGAGACTTGAATTACTAAAACATCTCTACCAAGTTCTAATAGGATAGGGAACCGGAATCTATAATTAACGCTTCCACCAGCTAAAAACATTATGAGGTAATCCCAATCCAGTTTCCACTCTAATCTCAAATTTCTATGTCAAATAGATCTTTAACTCGCTAAGCTAGTTTCCACTCTAATCTCAATATTCTATGCCAAATAGATTTTCAACTCACTACATCCATCTTGACAACAATTGACAATTAATTGACAAAAATAATGATAATAGTAATATCTATTGTTTATCACATACTTTTATCCTGTGTAACTATACAACATTTGTGACAAAGATGTTGCTGACTGATGACTACTTTTTGATGCGGATTAACATACTTTTTGATGGCTACAAAATACAAAACTATAGGGAATTCATATAATTAAACTAAACTACAAGGAATATATATGTAAATGAAAAAATATAAATGTTAACACTAAGGTTTGTCCCTTGGCTGTTGGTGATAAGTTTATGCTGGCTATGGCTTCCACGCTTAATCTCGATGGAACTGCGTTTTGTATGTTTGATCTTTTTTTGTGTGTAGTGTATATATATTAGATACTCTTGTGTGCTTGGCCAAATATCATGAACTTGTCTATAGATTCTGTTACTAGTCGGAACTTGTCTTAGGATTTGGTTGGGCCATAACCATTAAAATGCTAATTGCTCGAGATGATTGTTCCATTGGCTTTGATTCAAGGAAATAGGAAGAAGAGTAACATATGAAACCTGAGCAAGACTTAGTGTCTTGAATCTCAAAAACCTAACTTTGATAACCAAGAATCGACCAGAGGCTCTTTCTACTCTTGAGGAAGATGTGAGATGCCGTTGTCTGTTTATTATCCCGAAACTTTCGCGTAAAAACTAAATTAATAGAGAGCTTTATAAATCTTCTTCATATTATGTTGAACTTTACTATTATAAGTTAACGTATTTTTATATTGCAACTCTTGTACAACAACGATTTAACTGCTCCGATGGAAATGTTTGTAGCTCTAAGCTATTAAAGATAAGTACTCTAGGCCAATAACATAAAAAACACAGGCAAAGGCACAATTTTTTTTTTTCTAACCAACTCAATACTCTCTTCTAACAACTATATGAAGCCATTCAAACTAAAAATATTTCAGACTCTGACTTGATCGGTCAAACAAGAATCTTTCTTTGTAATCAAGTGAACTTCTCAGAGTTATTTGTTCTTGTATCCAGACGCCTCCCCACTTCTCCCAACTAAATAAGGCTCAGGAAAAGTGCTATCACTATTTATCTCCAAACCGCAATAAGCCCGGGTCTTGATTTTGTAACGGTTTGTTTAGTGAGTGAGTTATGATCCTTGCCTTTCAATTGCAATGCTTTCTCTGCAGCTTGTACCAATGGCATCGCCTCTCATGTGTCTTCTTCTCTATTCTTAGCTTGATCTGCAGAAAGTAGCACACTGTCTGTCAAAATCATTGAATCAAAAATGGCTTTTCCTGATTAAGCAATGTATCTAGCTCCAATGATACCGTTTGTTTTGTGATCTTCTACGTAACCACCCTGAAAGAACTAGAACTGTGGCTCCTCTGATCCGCTATGTGCTTCTGATTCTGATTTCACAGAGTTAATCACATCTTACAAATGCATTAGGTATGCACCTGTCCATTCACTCTCTGTGGAAACAAAAACTCCAAAGACACCGATTATGAAACTTGTGGATCGAATACAAAACTACAAAGCTTTTCGCATTACAATGATTTCTCTCTGTACATGCTAAAGCAATATTAGCTTTAAAAGGAGTTATGACAGGGGACATGAACTCTTTGCTATCTAAAAGAGCAGTTTGAGCTCAACCGCACAAGATATGTAGATGAAAACAAATCGCACTTAGAAAAACACATAAGCCAGAAAAAGATATTACTCATTTGACATATCTCACTTGTCATTTTGATAATTACAACTGAATGACAAGCTGTTGTTTAACTTACCTCGGAGAAGTTTGCGAGTTTGGCCAGATTAGGCCGTCCCATGGTGAGTCATATGAAGGTTACCAGCTTAATGTATGATTTTTTTTCCAGCTGTAGATATGAGTGCTTGCATATGGTGAATCATATGAAGGTTACCAGCTGCATTCAATGTCAAACAATATTAGATATTTAATGAGCTTATCAATCTTGACAATACAAATGCAGAAGAATAGGTACTTACCAACACCAAGAGTCCCCACTAAAATACCAATGATATTTGCATCCTTAGCTTTTTCAACCAAGTAATATCTGCAACACATCACTTCAAATGAGGACTAGATCCGCAGTGATAATAAAGAAATCAAAAGGATTGACAAAGTTTGATATTGTGATGTATGATATGTACTAGAAACAAGTGGTTATACCGTCGCTGTTTTTTTTCGGCAAAAATAAAACAAAACAAAACAAAACAAAAAATTCATAAAGATTAGGTAGCCTCACATATCATAATAGACTCATTGCTATTCGACGCATAATCTATCAAATGCTTAACGCAGCTCGAGACGTTTGTAGAAGCTTTATCAAGAAGGAGCAGCTTGAGGTAAGTTCGATGAACTTGGATACTGTTACCACTTTATTAGTTGAAGGATTTTAGTGATTCTTATTCAAAGGAATAGATGTTTGATCACTTGAGTTCTTAGGTTTACTCGGACTTTTAGTTCTGCTTGGTGTTTTGGTCTCGAAGTGGAAGTCCTCTTGAAATATTTTGTGAAGATGTGTTATTTAGTTAAATATTCTCCAGGTGAATTTGAAGAACCGAGTTTCTTAATGGACGTTTTGCTAGTACTTTTTTCTATTTTATGTGCAATAGAGGGATAAAGGGGAATGACATGCAAAAGCAACATATATAAATTACTTCTCAGCAAGCAAAGTAGATATTAAACAAACTAAGGCTACGATTGATTTTCCGTTATTCCGTCATTACGCAGTGTATTACCAATCGAAGCCTATATGAACAAAAACTTAAAATAAAAATAGATAAAACAAAACGCACGCGTATACATGGATACCTATCTGAGCCAATTGCTGAAATACTCCTCATTAAAACTAAAAGAGCTGATGTACTCTCGCCAAAAATCGAATTTGGTTTTGTTTTTTTTTTAATTATAAAAACATGTAAATTACATAAACACCAGCCCTTTTATACAAAACTACAGACCCAACCGCCTAATATCCACCCATTATGCAACCCATTCGGATCCATCTAGGTTAAAATCGGATACAAATAAACCAAACCTCAAAACCAGAAATTTTAGTCGGTTTAAGTCTAATTAATCGGTTTCCCGATTTTCCTCTTTTCTCATCCCTAACATTTCACTCCGATAACGCTCAATCCCTAACATTTCAATCCGATTTCACTGTTAAGTAAAAAGAAGAAGGTCTCTCGTCTCAATTCCTTTATCCAGCTCTTTCCTCGTTGTTTCAAATTCTCAGATTAGGTAAAACTAGGAAGACTACAAAGAAGGAGATTGTAGATATGCCGCCAAATACATGGTACGGACGAAAAGGACCTCAGAAGCAAAAGACATCGGCTTCTCTGAAGAAATCGGCTTCTCTGAAGAAATCGACTTCTAAGAAGCAAAAGAAACCAGCGCCTCCAATGCGAAAGATGTCAGAGACTGGGAAGCGTAAGAAGACGACGCCTCTGTTGGTAGAAGAAGTTTCACCGGTGTTAGAAAAAATTTCAGAGGCGTTAGTTATTGTTCCAGTGGTAGAAAAAGTTTCAAAGGCGTTAGCTATTGTTCCAGTTGTAAAACACGGAGATAAAGAAGTACCGTACTATGTAGAATTACCGATGGAGGAAGAAGAGGATGAGAAAGGAGAGGAAGAAGAAGGAAATGACAAAGATGATGAAGAACTAGGTCGCAATGAAGAAGAATGTCTCAATGAAGAAGATAATACGGTATTCACATCGAATCTTAATCTTTTGTCCAATGGCATGTCCAGTTTGCTTCCCTGATTACAAAGTAAATCTAGGCAAAATTTTGTGTATTTTAGGTAGGTGATGAGGATAAATTCGAACCAATGCAACCTTTGAAGATGTACTTTCCTAACAGCGAGTATGTGAAGCCATTGAAGATCATAACTTGTTGTTGTATAAAAGAATGTGTAGATACATTAGAGGAAGTACTTAAGCCGGATGAGTTGAGTTGGTTTCTTGAGCACCCTCAATTTTGCCATTTTTTTCACATGCCAAAGGAGAGAACTCACAAGACCATGGACATGTGGATGCTTCTCCTCCGCACGGTGTGTGTCGAGAAGCAAAGAGAAGCTTGGTTTGTGGTGAACGGTGTTCCTATTAGGTATTCTCTAAAGGAACAAGCACTCTTGTCGGGATTACATTGTCATGCGTATCCACAAGGATATAAGAGTTTTGGGAATTCCAAGTTAGTTGACGAGCATTTCAAGAAGGAGAAGGTTACCTATACTGCCTTGAAAAGGAAGTTTAAGACAATGAAAGCTTGGAGAGGAGTTATAATGAGGATGGCGGTGTTGTATATCCTAGCAAGTATTATAAAAGGAAAAGGGAAGGAAGGCCCTGGTGCACCCGCTGTGACAGTCTTCTTATAAATGATGTTAGTGATCTTGATTGGTGCTTGACGTTTCCATGGGGAAGGCTGTCATTGGAACACAATCTTAAAGAAATTAAACATTGTATGAAGAGTTGTAAGGTTCGTGCCAAATCATCATCTCATACATATCCAAGTTTCATCGTTCCTATGGAGGTAATTTGTGGATAGTTTGTTATTTTTGGTTGGTTTTGTTTTTGTAAATTAGAATATGTGTAATTTATAGCTTTTGGCGTTCGAGGCAATCCCGGATCTGAGGAAGAGATTCCGAGAAGATGTTATAGGTGCAGACAGTGGCTGTCCTCGGATGTGCAAGTCCAAGTTCATTGAAAGTCCTATGAGAGGATTCCCTCTTTCTGAGATAAATGATCCACTTAACACAACAAAGGTTAGTAATAATTAGGTGATATTGTAATAGTAACATCATGGTTAGTAAATGAATTGGATTATTCAGTAGTAATAATTGTTTATTCTTTCAATCACAAGAGATTGAAAGTATCCTTGTACCAACTGATGATGAGATCACTCTTTTGGCGCACAACATAGACAAATCGGATGATGAAGAAGATTGACATGATGTTGTTGTTGATGGTTGGATGAAGATTATACTTCATTCAACCAGTGGGCTATGTTTTAAAGACCTCTACAAAGAAGATGTGGAGGGAAGAAAAGGGATTGTCGATGAGGCTCAGGTGAAGGAGGCTGAGGAGAAAATGGGGAAACAGGCTCTACAGTAACAAATAGAAGGTGCTAAGAAGATCTTTGAAAGAAGATTCAAGATCTTACAAAACTAGTGAAACATAAACATAATGTCATATCTTACACATACATAGCATAGCTGAGCCAAGCAACCGTTATGGGCTGGCCCTTATGTTCATTAACCTACGAATTTCGTTTTCTGCCTTTGCCAAGCGCTCCTTAAGTTTACTAATTTCATCACGCATTTGTAGGATTGACACTTGAACTGCCTACAATTCAGTATTAGGGATGGTAATCGCTTGTCTGTGCTCCTCATGGCGGATGGACAATCTTTTAAGCTTATCTCCTATGCGGGTGTTCAATAGTGTTAACTCCTCATCAACTGCAACATCCCACCACTTAGATATGTGGTGCCAATCACCATCATACGTATAAGCCGTAAGAAAATTATTTGACAAACAGTTCACAAATTCAGACAAAATTATATTACGAACACTTCACAGATTCAAACAAAACTATATTACCTCACTCATAGGGCATTGGTAGACACTAATAGCTTAACACGCTGGCCACAAAAACATCTTGTGGGGACACCGTAATCGCCGTCTGCATAACAACAGGGATCCAAACTTGCTTCTTACTCGGAGCTGGTTACTGGACTAATTGGCATTATTACTAGCAGAAGAACACAAGAGCACAAGTTAGATCCAGAAATATACACTTCACAGTTTACAAACCCCAATTGAAAGACGATATTGAACTGAAATCGAAATTAATAAAGAGGACTACAAATGATTTGTCAAAATTGATCGAAATTTAAATGAATTTATCGTCATTTATCGAAAAAACTAACCTTTGACTTCTCTCGATTTTGAAGAGGAAATATTGGTTGAGAAATGAGTGGAGGCTCGTTGAGAAATGTTGACAAATATCGGGGAAAATAAGAAAAAAGGGGGGAAGAGAGAAGATTGAATTTTTGGGGTTTTCGAAGAAGCGGGAAAAAAAAAATTATCGGCTTGTTAGTTCTGTGGAGACCACATGTGCGCTTGTTTGACTAATTAACCAGCCAAGATGCACCGCTGGAGTATTGTGGGGACCACGAATGCTCGCTTATTCACCTATCGCATGAAGTTATTGAGTGTTGTGGGGACCACAACAAGTAGATAGTTTTGCCTAGTCGAACTATTTTACCAAAAAACAAAGAGTTTCACTTTTGCCATTTTTTAAGTTTTTGTGAGTTTTACCATCTTTAAACAAACATATTTTAGTTTTACTAGAAACCAAATGATTTATAGATGTAGCGCAAATAGTTTCATAGTGTAGTTAAACATAATTTCGTTCTGATGGATCAAAATCTTATTAACATTATGAAAGTCATCTTAAAAGTATAAAAGATGTTGTGTATGGATGTGTTGTTGTTAGTAGCAATCAAGTAAAATTTTATTTTTATATTTTCTTATTCGCTAGCAATAACATATTAGTGTTTATATAATGACCTAAATTTTATTTCTAACATTTTTTTGAATATTAAATTTGGTTTTTTCATTGTTTTGAAAATTTATATTATTTGTTGTCCTAGTATTACATTATAACCGTTGTGTCCCTTCATAATTTATGACGACTGCTCAGTTTACCTCACGCGCGCCGAAGACCTTTCACTTCACTCTTAGAAGTTGCGTCTTTTGATGAAAACCTTTCACTTCACGATATTATAAATAGAAGATAGATAAGGAAAAGAGATGAAAAGAATCACACAATTTTACCAACCCAGAAGATACAATGAAAAGATTTGAGGAGGGCGAGTCTTCTTCTTCTTCGAAGAGGATTAAACACAATTTCTCTTCAGAACGCACACTTCTAAATCTTCCACTGGATCTGCTAAACATTATTCTGTTGATAGTGTCTCAACAATCTCTCGGTGATATGGTTATGCTCAACATGACGTGTAAGAGTTTTTGTGCTATTGTCGAAGATGATGATTTCTTATCATCAATTGTTTGCTTCCTTTTGCGTCTTAACTGGCAACATCCCTTCGGCTTCCCATATGCAGTAGATTCATTCAGAGTTCAATGTCTTGAAAAAAACACCGCTTCTTCCATCTTCATGAGGGGTCTCTCAGAATTCTTCCGAGAAGGCGATTTGGATCGAGGCCTTTCAACTCTTCGAGATTCTGCTCTTAAGGGGTACAACATCGCTATTTATAGTTATGCCATCCTTTGTAGGATTGTGAGTCCTAGAGACGATTTCGACAAAGAACTTACGAACCCAAGCAGAGAATTTTTTAGAAGCATTAGAAGGAAACTAGTGAATGCAAACCTTCCATATTATGACACTACGAAGATCCTCAACGGTTCGTGGAGAAGCAAGCTCAATTTAATACCAGAAAACTCTACTCTTGTAAGTGTGAAATACTGAATGGCTGGGACTACGATTGGAATGAGGAATTCAAAGGTGGTGAGAGAGGAACCATGTGTGAAAATTTCTTTTGGATCATCTAAGTCTTTTGGTTTTGTCGAGAGTTCCGTCAAAAAGTTGCATGATTTTGATTCATTTGAATCCCTACGAGTTTTTAATTTTTCATTTTAATGTTATATGATGAATGAATGATTAGAAAAATAGAGTATCACAAAATTGTTATCCCATTTTTACATAAAACAAAGTATCACTAAAACAGATTATCACTAAATTATCACAAATTTGTTGTCCGAGTTTTACAATATCATACAAACCATTTACCCAGGTTTTGGCCTGGAAGCACCCTATTATTCTTCTTTCTCCTCTTTCGACCTTCTCCAGCAGAAGGATATCGATTCTCTCGTTGTCTCCCACTATTTTGCTTCGGGTAATTTGGAGGCAAAGCATACATTGCTTGTATATTTATCGGAAACTATCCAATCACTCACATGCAAAACTGGATAAATCGTCCGGTAATACGCCAATGCCCACTGTTCTAACGTATAATATTTTGAGCACAAATCATATACATGTATATCCATCGTTTGCGTACCCAACTTCATGTATTCAAGCACAGCGACAACTGCATGGACACAATGATACATGACTAGATCAAAACGTTTGCAAGAACAAGTTTTTCTCCTCAAGTCCACCAAATATGGTTTCCCATCACGTCCAATGACACTGAATTCCCTCAAGAAGGTGTTCAACGTATTAACTCATAAGCTTGCACCATCCTTACAGTTAGTGTGTAATTCATTCTCTACAAAAGGTACCATTTTCCTTGTGTTTGATCCACTGACTGCTTCCTGCCTGTGTCTGTTAAACCACTCCACAATTTTTGCAACAATGGCATCAATCATAGGGAGTAAAGAGTACTTCCTTGCGTTTTTGAATACACTATTCAAGGATTCTGCAGTATTTGTTGTGTCCATGTTGTACCTAGCCCCTGTAAAATAACACCTTGCCCACCTTTCGACTTTCACACTCCCTGTCAAATACTCACCTACTTTGTTGGTGTTACCAGATTTTCCTTTCACATTCGGTGCCAAATGGTATACTCAAAACCCATGTTCACAACTCGGATACACATCAGCAATAGCATTGATGAGACCTTTATTTATATCAGTAATAAAAACCAATTCTGGATGAGCTGGTACAACAGTTCTCAGCTGAGTGAAAAAACATTTCTAACTACAATCCTTCTCACCATCAACTACACCAAATGCAATGGGGTAATGGTGATGATTGGGGTCCTGGGCTGCAGCAATTAGTAGCACACCACCATTGGTGAGAAAAGTTGCATCTACACAAAGAACTTTTCGTATACACCTAAACCCTTCAATGCAAACTTCCAACGCAATGAATAGATACCCGAACCTTTTTTCTTCATCCAACTGGTAACTTGTTTTAGTATCTTCATTCATCTTTTCTAACATGAACAGATGAGAAGGCAACAACTTGTAACTCTCTTTTGGATTACCACGCACACGAGCTGCAGCTAATTTTTTGCCTATCAAAGCAGTTGTGTGTGACACCTTCACATTCAGTTTTCCCTGAACAAGACTAATGAGACTTTTAGCATCTGGGTCTCCAATACTCCTGAATAATCTTCATGCAAAATATATGTAACTAATTGTGGTGTACCTCTTCTTCTATTAGTACTTGTGCTGGCAGTAGCACGAGAGCATGAGTGCATCTTCATGTATACTTTAACTGACCATTTTACTTTCTTAGAATTTTGGGGCTTGGCCACTCGTAAATACCACTTACAATCTTTCTCACGACATTTTACCATATATCTCCAACTATCGGAGTTTACGAGTATGTACTCAACACATTCCGTATGTGACAAACTCTTGCACTTGTTCATTTTTCACATATTCTTGTCCTTTTTCCAAACCTGAGGCATCTTCCCACATCTCTAGAGACTTACTTCCTTCTTCATTACATGGTAGCTCTAGAATTTCATGCACACCAACATTGTCACCACCATACCCATCTACACACCCATCATCAACATCCTATACATTCTTTCCCTCATCAACTTCCTCTCTCTCGCCATAAAGCGTTTTATCGCTCCATCATTAACTGTGGGATATGACTCATTATTCTCATAATTCACACCAACTGAACTCCCAAACTTGCTTCTTAATACTTCCTCAGCACTCACTTAATTCCACATACAAAACACTTCTACGTTGCTCATTGTCCATTGTCGATAGAAAACCATCAACGTCATCATCAACGAAGATATATGAAGCAATCGCAGGTTTCACTGTCAGCGGAATGTAACTCAACTTCAGATTTTCCATAGCAAACTCTGGACCAAGCTTCCATCGAATTCTATCAATCAACACATCATAATTTATCTCATTCTCATCCTTAAACGTTAATGTTATCAATTTAGGTTTATTAGACACCCATCGACACCCACCATTTTCCATATACTCGTAATGCCCTCCATATTGACAATGTATTACTGTCTTCATGTTCTCGTTCTACAAATTCGATTCAAATCGATTCCCAATTATCCAAATCGATCACAATCACACTCAATTAAACCTTATACACCTTATTTTCCCAATGAGAAACTCAACTTCGACTACTCACCTTTCAAGCTCAAATCCAATCCGAGTTGCAGTGGACAACAAATCTAATTCAGGCTCAAATCGGGATCGAGCTTGAGGTACGATAGGGACAGATGACAAGAGCTAGCGAGCTTCAAGATTCAGCGGATTATCAATGGCTATGGCTGGGAATGGAAGAATTCAAGAATTGATCGAATGCTCGAATCGAATTAAAGAATGAGAATCGAACTCGAGCAGAGCATACGGAGTTGAGTTTCGAATTTGGTCAGGTGGCTCTCGGGTTTTAGGTGGGTTTGGCTGGAGACGTGGCGTGATTTCATTGGTCGAGAATTGAAGAGTTTTGATTGGTTGACGAGGAAGGGTAAATTTCGGAAAGAATGGCGAATTAAGAGTAAGGAGTAAAGTGGATCAAATAGGAGTAGGGTAGATTGGAGAGTATTTAGATTGAGTAAAAAGCCTTAATGCCACTTTTGGAGAAATTTTAATCTCGGGTGCCACTCATTTGTCTATATGCCACTAAATTCAGTTTAACATGTGTTATTCCCATTATGCTCTTAGTGAAGAATTAAAAAAATGTAAAAAATAAATAAAAATCGTTACGCTTCTTCTCTTCCCCGACGGATGACTAGACTCCTCCGACGACTTGCTGTCCGTCTCACCGGAGCCGTCGACGCCTCTTCAAACTCATATATTCAGTTTCTTCTCCTCGTCCTCTTCTTTTATAGATTAGATCGTTTTGGTTTGAGATCTATATTTGGAGATTTAGGGATTTTAAAAAATTTAGAGATTTGATTCATGAATTTGCTTGTTTGGGCAGCAAATTTGGTTGGTAATCATTTTCAGTGAGTCGATAAGATATTTACATTGGTTATTTGTCGAATACAGTTATTGAATCTTTGACAATTAGAATCCCCAATTGGAATTTATAATTGACAAATCTACAGATAGGACAAATGATACACGTAGTATAACTATGAGATATTATGACATTTGGTACAAGTTGTATAACTGTCATATAATGGTGAGTTTCCATGTCCCGTAGAAGAAAATCATGGTAAGTCTGATACATAGTGACTGTTGATATGATGCCGTCAAGCTTCACAAGGCTGTAAATGATATTTACGAGTTGCAAAAATAAAAGAAATGCGGGAAGAAAGCAAAAAATGCGGTTTCAATCCACCGGAGAACATCGCCAAAAGAGTAAGAACAAATATGTGCCTAATATGAATTTGGAGAGGTGGTTGCAGCTCGAAAATGATGCATGGGAAACTTACCTTTAGCTGTATTTGTGTAATTGTTATATGAACGTGTTTGTATGTTATTTCAACTATGTACAACTAAGAACATCTTTGTATTTTATTTACCTTGAACAATCTTGAAATGTTTACTTTTATTCATTATGATTCAAAAAATGTCTTGAAAGTGTCAGAAAATTAGGTATTATTTTATAGTAATACATATTTATTTTATTAAAAATTGAAGTACAACTATGAAGACGAACATACAACTGTACATTTGGGCACAACTATGTGTATGTCTCGCTGCCAAAGATACACTTTATGACACGTGTAGTGCTTTTAACTAATATCTCGCCGCAAAAGTACATTTTATTACACGTGTACTGATTTTATTTAATATCTCGCCCCACCGAAAAATACACGTAGAATTTTTTAATATTTTTTTAAATTAAGATCATTTAGTTTTGGGACATTCAGTTTTAGTTCAATTTTTTATATAATAATATTTGACTCAGTTATACCTAATAAACCTAGTTGTACCTAATACTGAAATTAGTAATGGCGACGTTTTGGTTTCGGTATGCAACATTTCGATTTCACTTGGTCGCGTTTCGGTTTCCACCACATACAGATGTGTCTTTTGTTATGGTAATGGCGAGGTTATAAATTTTAAGAGGAAGAGTCATCCAAATCCAAGAAGAAAAGTCATTCATATCCAAGAAGAAGAGACAATGAAACGCTTTGAAGTTGGCGAGTCATCCAAATCTAAGAGGCAGAAACACTCTTCTTCCATGAATATCTTAGATCTTCCTCAAGATTTTTTCACCACCATTCTGTTGATCATGTCTCAAAACAAACTCGGTGATATGGTAATGGTGAAAGCAACTTGTAAGTGTTTTCAGGCAATAGTTGAAGATCATGTGTTCTTGAAGTCTATTGATTGTTACCTTATGCGTCCTCCGTTGAACTTCTTTCATGAACTAGATAGGTTCACTATATATTGTTTTGAAAACAATAATCCTTCTACCATTTTCATGAGAGGTATGTATGAGTTCTTCTGGGAAGGTAATTTGGATCGAGGGCTCTCAACTCTTAAATATGTTGCTCTTAAAGTATATGATGTAGCTATCTATAGTTATGCAATCCTTCGTAGGATCATGACTCCTGAAGACCCTTTTGACAGAGAACTTACTAGTCCGAGTAGGGATTTTGTTAGAGGAGTAAGAAGGAGACTCGTGAAAGCAATCATTCCTTACACATGGCCTTATGAACTTCCTCCATTGTTTCTGGAGAGGGAGGCTTAAATTGATGGCCGGAAACTCTACAACTGTAAGTGTGCTCCACGAAATAACTGGGAATACGATTGGAATTAGGAATTCAAAGGCGACGAAAGAGGAAGCATGTGTGATTCATGCTTTTGGATCATTCAAATGTACTGGTTTTGTAGAAAGTTCCGTGACAAAGTTGACTGGTTTTGATATATCTCAATTTTTTTTATTTGAATGTTTTGTAGTTGAGGAATGTAATTTATTGTTTACCATATCTTTACTTCTGCGTAAAGTACAACTATGTTCAACAAAGTACAACTATGCGAATGATGTCGTTAAATATCATATATTTACTTCTGCGTAAAGTACAACTATGTACAATTAAGTTCTACAAAGTACAACTATGCGAATGTTGTCGTTAAATGTCATATCTTTACTTATGCGTAAAGTACAACTATGTTCAACAAATTACAACTATGTGAAATGTTGTCGTTAAATGTCACTTTCGTTCTCGTTACTCCTGCGTAAAGTACAACTATGTTCAACAAAGTACAGTTATGTGAATGTTGTACACATTTTTAACTTCTCTAGACACCTATGCGAATGTTGTACATATTTTTTAACTCTTTTAGACACCTATGTGAATGTGTTAATGAAATCCCACATTAGTTTGAAGGCGGCGATTGTTTTTTTCTTTTTCTTCACATTTTAGTTATGTTCAACAAAGTACAATTAGGGTAGTTGTACTGGCATCCATAAATTTAATGAACTTGGGTCGGATTACTGGGTTTAGGCCGGATTCCTTAGGTTGGGTTAGTAATTATTGTTATTTTACCATGGGTTTTTGGTCATTAACTTCGATTTCAACTTAAAAATAAAAAAAAATAAAAAAAGTGGCATTAAAAACTCGGAAAAATGGTATTAAAGCCATTGTTCCATTTAAATTGGAGTAGTTTAGCTATTGACTCGTACCCAACTAGTTATATATAAAAAGAGTTATTTGGAACTCCTAAAGTCTTTTCTTTGGCTGCCACGTTAGTTTTTTTATTAAAAAAGAGTAAAAAAACAAATTTTCTAATTATTTTTTGAGAAATACCCTCAATTAGCATCAAAACTAGTTTATCTTCCTAAACTACCACACACTCCCTAATTTTCCACTAATAACATTCATTAATGAATAGAAAGACCAATTTACCCTTTAGTTATAAACACCAAAATTAGATCTTGTTACATCTTCTTCATCATCGTTGTCATCTCAATCGTCATCATCTCTGACATCGTCATCGTCTCCATCGTCTCTGCTCCGACGTCATTTCCGGCGACTCTGTATAGCTCCGACCTCGCCTCAACCATTCTCTGATTTTGTCTCCTAATCCTTCTGATCTCAGATCCATTTCACTCTGATCTCGTCTTCGTCTCGCTCCGGTTTCGTCTCTATCTCGCTCTGATTCAGTTCTTCATCTTGTTCCAGTCATATTCTTTCAATTTGTAAAGCTTCAGAGCTCAGATGTTCTCGATTGTTCTACTTGTTGTGAGCCGCTCAATAGACCAATCTATATCATGTTTCACTTCTTCTCCTTCTTCTTTGATTGTGAATTTTCATATATGTATCATCTGTTCCTCGATTGTGGAATCGATGAGAATAAGGACAAATTACTCATTAGTCTACTAGGACCATATTCACTACGTCCAAGAGAATAGATGGTCCCTTATGATAACTCAATTTGGTAGTAGTAGTGTGATGTCGTTAGTCATGGTCATAACAAGACATCGATTATTAGTACTGATGTTTTCATCAATTATGCAATTGATTTTTCTGTTGATTGAAAGCTATAGTAGTCGTGTAATTGAGGTCGTTTTCTTAATTTTAGAACTTTGTCCTAACTTTTATTTAATAAATGATAATGATGAGCTGTATTGAGTGGTTTCTCATAGGTTGCAAGATACTTCAAGGTACTTCAAGAGGTTGGGGAGTATTGGTTTCTAAGGCAGCTTGTGTCAATCGTTGTGACGACGGTGATTCTATCCTTCTCCATTGTTGTAACAGGGAAACCCACTTCATTTGCTACTTTATATGCTATCTTAAGTGGGATTGATGATGCGTTCTACCAAGGAGTCTCCCAAGGTTATAGCCCCGTTCTTGCTCTTGATGTCTTACTAGTTCAAGTGAACAAATGATGGAAATCATGACATTCATGGCTTATATGTGATTGTTGACAATGAGAAAGATTGTACAAGACCTTAGGAGTAGACGAGTAGTTCACAAGCTATGGTTTTAAGTTACTATGAAAGAGTATATTTATAATCCCAATTCAACGGGTGGATTCTGCAAACTAGTTGTAGCTTAAGATGATGTAGGATTTTTGGGTTCAAATCCTAAAACACATATATAGGAAGACATTCCTAAAATTCAAGAACGACATCCTAAACATTATGAAACCCTTTCTAAATTCAAAGTATGTGTTTTTAAATTCAAAGATATATATAGGGAGATCTTCCTAAAATTCAAAAATGTATTTCTAAACATTATAAAACCCTTCTTAAATTCAAAGATATTTCTTCTTAAAATTTATGAATCATTTCCTAAATATTCAACAATGCTTCCTAAATATTCAACAATGCTTCCTAAATTTTTCAACAAGCCTTATTCTCAAAACAGTTTTGGTGCATTTAAAGACACAAACACCTGCTAAGTTGGGAACTCATGAGCCAATTTACAAGCAAAAGTGCCTAAAGTAACAAGACCCAAGAAAATGATCAAAAGGTATGATTAGCTAGAAATGTTTCCAAACCATACAACTAAACCGCAAGTTTGAACAAACGAGAAACAAAACTAAAAAGACATGAGCTGAATTGCATGTTATAAAGACATCCTCCAAGGGAATGACGTAACTAATAATGTAATGCAAGACTTACCTACTCACCAAAGACATTCTCTCAATCTCTGATCATTGATCAAATCATTAAAGTAGTTAGACTTCAAAAATGTCGTTTTATGTGAGATAGCAAAAATTTGAAAATAAAGACCCGATCCATTTGATTCATTTGAGACAGCTAATGAGCTAAACAAACACCATTAGGGAAAAGAAATTGAAGAAACTATCGGACGATGATAAAATAATCTTAATCTCCAGCTAAAAATTCCATTATTAAGTCAACCGCATGAGAGAATTAAGTTAACAAAAGGGTTTATATGCCGAGCAAATGCAGCATTACAGCATTTAGGGGAATGGAATAAGGAAACTTCACGACTCCATTGGTCACCATGAATCCTCTTTCTGCAGGTAAACAATGCATGAAATAGGCTTTTGGTTCAGCTACCTTCATAAGAGCCTCATCCACCTGGAATTGAACATACGATATTAGTATGAATCAGTGTGCTTTGACATAGATAATCTTGGATGTGAAGATTTCATGCACTTATCTTGCGTTTGTTTCAGTTTCCTTCATGTTTTAAGTGTGATGGATGTATAAATGTAACTTACATCTACAACAGCAGGCAAAATGGTTAACTTAACATCATAATATCAGTTTTAGAAAGGTCTTCCTAACATTTACGAATCCTTTCCTAGATTTTCAACAATGCTTCCTAAATTTTTCAACAAGGCTTACTCTCCAAACAGTTTTGGTACATTTAAAGATACAAATACATGACTAACTGGGAACTCATGGGCCAATGAACAAGCAGAAGTGCCTAAAGTAGCAAGACCCAAGAAAATGAAAAGGTATGATTAGCTAGAAATGTTTCCAAACCATACAAATAAACCGCAAGTTTGAACAAAAGAGAAACAAAACTGAAAAGGCTAAGAAGGCATTAACAATCCCTTTGGAATAATTAGGCCATTAAACAAGATTGATGATCTCTTTGCTTGCCACTAACAAACATATGAAGAGATTTAGGAATGACTTTACTGGTTTCATAATATTGTATATAAGATTGAAGAAATTAAGTACAACCAAACTTGAAACAATTTCACAAGGTATCCCGCAAGACTCACCCCAGTTTTCCCGCTCCCAAGAATTACATGTAGGAGAACCGCAATAAATGTATCTGGAACAAACTTGTCCTCCTTCCATCTCCATTTCACTTGGGTGTGTATTATTAACGTTCACAATATGTCTAAAACATATAAAATCTCTCACTTATGTTAGCTTCTCTTGGCTTAGTAGCCTGCATTTTCAAGTTCAATATTTTTTTCTCGCAAAACAAGCTTCACTTAAGATTATACTCTCCAATAAAGAAATATACAACGGAATGGCTCTCAGATTACTTACAAGTGCCCCTTGAACAAGATCATATGCCTACAAAACAATGGCACATAGTGAACAATCATCATAGTCCAAGAATTTACATGACTCACATCAACATTACAACAACCAAATCTCTAAAAATCCGATTTTAACAATCCAAAATAAGCATCAATTTTTTTTTTTATTTTGTAGTTGAACAAATTAACTAATGAAAACGCATACCAAGATCCGAGGAGGCTCATCAATATACTTTTCCGTTGATTTTCTCTCATCAACTAATGCCATACGTACAAATGTTCCTCTCGCTTTATGAGTTCCATTTACCAATTCATTTATAAGCGACGATAAAAACTGAAGTGAAGAAGGTGGTGGTGGCGGCGGCCGATGGTGCGTTACGCCCTTAACGGCGGAGAAATTCGGATTTGACTCCTAACTCCTAATCTCTCTTCTCCTTTGAGTATTCTGAGTTTATTGAGGACTATCCCACAATTCGATTCCCGATCTGATCCGTTTCTGCTTAGATCGAGAGCAATGAATGGCGGAGATGGCGGAGATGGCGAACATGGACCCATAAGGTATGAATGGAGTTCATAAGACTTGGATCGAGAGGAATAGTTTTCCGACTTATTACCATATGATCTCAGAAACTAATCTCCCAGGTGAGCTTTCTCCTTAGTACACCACTATTGAATACACGGTACCGCCTTCTATCGTTGTTGGTGGTGATCAATTCGATCCGAGAACCGGTGCTGTTGGTCCGCCATAGGTGTCTCTGTCGGTGTTTTGTGTTTGTCTAATGATTGAGGATAGATGAAGCGTGAATTTAAGAAAGGGTTTTATGGTCATTTTGTTATAAATTGTGTGGTATAGGTGGAAGTTTCTAAACCTTATGCTGTTTGTGGAACTAAAACGTAATTTAGTGATATTAGTGAGAATTGCCCTTATTTTTTTCTCCAACGCCGCTTTTTACTTCTCCGCTCGCTCTCGGCTGTCTCATCTTCAAACCCTAAAATCTCTTCTTCTCCCATCTTTTTCGGTTCGGCTTCTCCCAATTAATGAAATTTAACTCCGTCGTCATTCATTAATGGCCACTACGACGTCATTCATGCCCCCATTTTTGATCACCTACAAATTCAGACTTTCTATTGTGCAACCATCCGATCGAGTTCGTTTTGTAGTCTATGTGACTGAAATATATATATATATATATATATATTTTTTTTATGGATTTCCTCCAAAGTTTTTGACTTTATTGCGATCCATGTGTTGTTTTGAAGAATGGGTTTGATCGATTTCTTCAGTACTGCTTTTATTCTGGGGCTTTTGATCATTTCTATGGGGCTTTTGATCATTTCTATGTTCTGATCATTTGTTTCTTCAAAAAGTTGCAACTTTATGGTGATTCATTCATGCCATATTCAATTCTCTAATTGGGTTTATTGTGATTCTGTAACTACGATCAATTAAGCTGATTTGATTCTTGCATGATCAGATTCTTAGAAACTGTAAATAGTGAAAATATGATAGTCAAATAGATAACGATTACTGTGTGCCAGAAAAGAGTAGTCTTTTGCTGTTTTTGTTTTGCTGTATCACGTTTTCATCGTTGATCTAATAATTTCGCGTGTAAGGAATTAAAAGCTTCTTACTTTACCTTTTTGATTTTGTTTTAGGATCTGGAACTGCTGGAATTGTCCTCCCTGAGCAGGAGGAGAAGGTTATCGCAATCAAGCAAGGTGATTCGATTGCGCTCCTTTTTGGTGTGGTCAAAAAGAAACTTCTCTTTTTGATATTTTAGTTCTTTAATCTAAAATCCTATTTGTATATTTTTGTATGATGAACTCAGCGTTGTGCCCTCAGACGATATTCAAGGATCCGTTCAGGAGAGGCAACAACATTCTAGTGGGTTTATTTGATATGTGATATGATTTATGTGACAAATTCAATTTGGATCTAGATTTTATATAAGTGATAAATTGATTATTGTTGATATTCTACAAGCCCTCAGACCATATTTTTACTGTCCCCAAAAGTTAGACATAAGCATAATATTTCTCTCTAAATTCAAAATATGTTCAGGTGAAGAAGGTGAGGCCACATTTTCTTCTTGGTTTATCTGGAGTTGGTGGTATCTTCCATGAAGAAGTATGGTACGTTCTTAGTTAACACATACTTTCATGATATATTAAATTTTAACAGTTTTACTTATATGGTTTACTGGTTTGTATTATCAAAGGTTCTCAAGGCGGTGCGAGAATCTGACTCATGCAAGCCTGAATATCTGCTATGTCGAATCCCACCTTGAATGGTTTGTGTTTTTAGCTTGGCAAAATAATGTAACACAATCTTTGAATAGTCTGCCCTGAACATATTTTCGTGTGACAGCTGAGTGCACTGTTGTTGATGCTTTCAAGCACGCCGGAAGAAACATAGTCTTTGCAAGTGGAAGCACATTTGAGAACATTGAACTTGGTATGGTATGTTGGGATTCATTAATGGTCGTTGTATCTAATTTGCTACAAAAAAAAAATGTTATGTTATGTTGAGCAATTGGTTTGTGAACAAAAAAAGAAGAGGTTAGACACTTGGTTATATATTTACTATTATTGTCTCTGTTTTGCATTGCAGCTAAAAATGGAGTCTACGTGTGGCTGGTCAAAGATGTAAGAGATGCCTTCGAACTGAGTTCCTTGGTGAACACTGATTGCCCATGACTTGAACCAAGCGACTATAAGACAATAGGCCTTAAGCTAGCTTAATTAGGTCTATGAATCTTTCAGGTTTTTCTGTTATTTGCATCTTTACTTTCCATGCTGATCAATTTCTCTCTGGTTTATAAAAGTTTATATTGGAATTATTTTAGCATTAAAACTTGGTTCATGTTCTATCTCATAATTTTGGTTTTCATAATTTAGTTGCCAATCCAACATTCTCCATATATCTGAAAAAGTTTATCTTTATTTACCAGGAGTTAGTTCCTTGCGTGCTTTGGTCATGCGATGATGAGCAAATACTCATGTGGAGAAGACGAGAGTGGAAGTCGTGAATTCTGGACAATGCCTTGATTCCAAACCTTTCTGAGACCAACATAGCAAACAAACTTGATACCTCAGGTATTAAATTCTTGAGTACTCATAAACCTCTTACGTGTTTGCAGTTTTCAACCATCGTACTATCTGAAGAAAACAAAGAACTTTGTCCAAAACTAATTCCAAAAATGCTTCTCATATACATTTTTATATGTTCTTTGCTTTTCAGACAAACACAGTAGAGAAGAAACTGCGTTTGATCCAAAGACAGTGATCTGAAGTCCCAAAATGATCGCTCTCTGGAAACAAGCCTTGGAATCATACAAGTCGATGATTCTTGAATAGCTTGACCTAGGTCTGGAAGATCTATTGAAGAAGGTGGAAGAGTTAGAAGGCACTTCACTGGCTGCAGTACACAACCTTGGCTTTGTCAAAATGTGATGGTGCAGCCGAGGATTACATGGAAGGCAAGGATCGGACTGAAGAGTATTATAGTGACATAGACGATGACTTTTACGACGAGTGTTCTGATGATAAATCGCTTGATCCAATGGGTCCAGTGGGATCTTTGCCCGTTGACAAGATAGTTAGGAAGCTGAGGGAGAGACTAAGATAGAGCATAAGTATTCTGTTATTTCATCTTTGTTTTATGTAAATGTTGTAAACATACTAAAAACCCAAGTGCCATGAGGAAGTTCTTATATATTAATTCTTCATCCCTCCAATCAATTGTTGACACGCACCCTTAGAAGGAACGGATCTGATCATCAACTTCCCTCTTCTGTTTTTTATTGGCCTTTTAGAAGAGACGAGATAATAAAATACAACTGTGAAAGCTCCTTATTAGATTCACAACGGTAGATAACATATCTTTTTGACCTGTCATCAACAAAATGTTTTTTTCTTTATATAAGTTTGTTATACATGATGAATCATTTTAGTAGGTTCTAATCATTTATATTGGATTGTTTGGTCGAGAAAGATATCTCAATGAAGAAAAAAGTTGTAAGAGAAAGTTTGTTATACATGATGAATATTTTTCTACCAAAATATAGCGAGGATGATTAGGTTTCCCTCTCTTAGTTTAGGTCTAGTTCCCTCAAATTTTGTTTTACATTGATGGTAGAACATTAGCCACATAGCACGCACGCACGAAAAATATCAATACCCTAGCATGTAACCACAACTACCACCATGAATGTATTATCACTTGGATGTATGCAAAAAAGAATTTTTCAATATGTAGGACCACATATGTTTAAAACTTTTAAACTACTAGATTGATGCATGTCTATTCACTTTCTTATTTAAATAAATTTTGACTTTCAAGTAAATCATCTTTTTTCTTACAAATTTGTTATTTGGATAGATTATTTAAACTGAAATGCTTGGTTATTTGATTGTAAGGCTTGTGTATTTGTTACCTAAAACGTTTGAACAATGTAGATGACCAAAAAACAAACGTTTGAACAATGGCTGTAAACATTATAATTCCCTAGACTAAATAAGCAAATAATAACCAATTAACCTACTTTTTGTAGAGATTTTGTTGTTTTATATTTTAAACAAACATCGTACAAGATAGTAAACAAAGGCCTAAACTAACAACTTAACGTTGCAAATAGGCATACATATGAGAATGCAATTAATTATAAACATCATCAAAGAAAGGTTCTCTCAAGTTGTCATGTTAGCAAGTCTCTCACTATTTTACAATTTCAACGATTGAGATCCATGAGAGACTTTCTCTCTCATACACATGCCACTCTAATATAAGTGCAACAATTTATTAATAAATCAAATACTCCATGATTTATAATATTAATTAAAAAGTTTATATATTTTTTTTAACAATTCATAAAATAAAAGTATCTATATATAAAGCTCCATCAGATATATGTTTAAATTATATTATTATTATTATTTTTAATTGATATTAGTTAAAGTTAATATAAAATAATAGATTAATATTTTTTAGTTAATACGATAATATAATAATATTAGAAAAAACTGAGGTTATAAATATTAAAAGGTAAATTTTATTTTTGTAAAAAGTTTGATTAAAAAATATTTCTATTTTTCTTATCATTCTAACAAAATTTCTAAATCAAAATATTGTTTTTCATAATTTAATTAAATTATTTTGTGAGTTTTTATGAAGAGCTTGGCTATTTATTGTAATATTATTTATTAGTGATTGCATCAATAATTATTACAATCAAAATTATTAATATTTACGATTTTTTGTTACAAGTTTTATAAATAAATATAATTGAAAATATTTAAAATACAATTTGATATGTTTCAAAATAAATGAAAATATGAATGATGGATGGTGCATAGCAACGCCAAGAAGTAGAAAATAAATGGAAAAGAGAGGACTACAAAAGGAGAAAAAAATAACGAGTAAAGACAACTTGATAATAAATTACAAAATAAATATAGATTGAAAATACTATAATCAATAATAGTGATATATAATAAAAGCAAAAGTTTAACGTCTAAATGTAAATAACAAAACATTATAGATATAGAAAAGTTATTAATAATACCATACGTGTATTTTTGTTGTAATGTTAGATACAAAATGACATAATTTTTTCATAGACTAGGAAACTTGAAAAAAGTCAAATAATTTATCTATCAAAAATAATTAATTCAATTGTCAAATATATAACCGAGCGTACCATATTAAATATATATATATATATATATATAATTATGTATCTTCCACACATTGTTGGAATAAGAGACATGATATCATTTCACTGAAGAAATTAATGTGTTTAAAGATGATTACAAAGCTTATGAATTGATGACAACATTAAATTTAACACTAGAATAGGATACATCTGCGAGAAAAAAGCTCAGAACTACAGTATTAGGTCCACACATATTCTGAATTAAGATAAGTATGAGTTGATCAAAACCCAAAAAATATCTTACGTCAACATATAGAAGAAGATGTTTCAAGTGAGCTTTTCTTATTTTAGTTGATACCAGTTCCAAATTTTGATTTGTTTGCTATTTTATTTTAATTATATGTTCCTAAAATTGTAAATGCTTAGTGGTATGCCGTCTTAACTTACAGAACTTGTAATATGTTTCTCATCTTTCATTGTGAATAAAAATAAAAATCAAAACATATTAACTTCGCACATGACTAAGACATGATTTTGTTACACTAAGAAATGATTTTGTTACAAAAATCAAAACCAAAATTTAATATTCAAGGAGTATTATATTCAAATAATAGTACTTTATAGATATTTTTTTTGTAAAAATGTAAGACAAAATATCATATAAATATTTTTCTACTTATACCAAAAAACTAAAAAATACAATTTCAAACAAAATTCTATATGCGCCCGGATTTTCCTCTAGTTAAATTAAAAAAAAAATGAAAGCTGGATTAGGGCAAATAATGAAACGTTGAAGAGGACACAAAATCTCTGGAGATTCTTTTAACTTTAAACACATCTGACAACACTTTTTCTTGGGAATGAAGAAACAATGTAACGTTGTGTTTCTTAATTAGGTCAAATTAACGTTTTTAATCACTAGGGTCATTTTTGTTTTTGTGAATATTAGTGTCTTAAAAGATAATTTAATTTAGGGGAAGTCAAATGTTTTTTCTTGCAAATTCTCCCTATAAATACAAAGGGTCTCCGTTGAGAAAGGGACCCAGATTTGTGAGAGAAAGAATTATTACTAGTTTTCTCTGTCGAATTTTATTTAGCACCGGTTTACGAAAACCTCGTTGTACTTTCGCGTTCCCGATCTAATAAGAGAGATTGATTCGTCTGCCCACTTTATTATTTTCGCATATTCCCGTTATTATTTTATATCGTTGTAGTCATAGCACTAACAATTGGCGCCGTCTGTGGAGAACTCGAAGCATTTCTCTCTTTCAACAGGATCTAGCGATGGAACCAGCACTTGACGAGCTCCACGACAACCAGACTGATACCTCGAGCGACTTAGGAGTCAGCGACGACGAGTTGCATCAAACCACTGCAATCGCAAATCCTGACGAACTTGCTGAGCAACAAGACCAACGACATGCCCTACCGCCAGCCGAGCTGCGAGCCACTACCGACCTTCTATGGGCCGCCCGCCGACAACGTGGAGGTCTCCCTGGCAACCCTGCTGCCCCTGCAGGCGCTCAAACTCGCACCAACCTACCAACTACCACAAATGCTGCATTTCGTGAAGGTAGATCAACCCTGAACGTGGAACCTAACGGGGTCGCAGACAATAGAGCTAGCCTTGACGGTTTGATGCAGACCATCCTCGATTGACTTGACCGACATTAGGAGAAGACGAACGAAAGACTTGACCCCATCACGGCAGCACAGGAAGTCTCCCGAACCCGGCATAGAACTTCAAGGGGTCGAAGTATGATATATCATGGTTTTACCCGCTTTTAACCTTGATATAAGTCCTTTTTATTGAGTCTTTATAGTAGTTTTGGAGTCTTTTAGAGTCTTTTCAGGATATAGGTACGTTTGGAGCTGAATTGGACTTATTGAAGTTTTCTGAAGCATTTTGGAGCTGAACACGGATCCAGCAGTTTGGGAGCCGATATGAAGCATGTGTATCGACCGACACCACCTAGTGTCGATCGATACTGACACTTGGAAGGAACGTGACTTGCTGCTTCTCTATCGATCGATACCACTTATGGTATCGGTCGATATCGACGTCCAAGGAAAAGAACGCGACTCTCTACAAGTTTGAAGAACCTGCTCTTTGGCCCAGAAGACTTTACTATTTACAATTAAGCCCAAAACGTGTTTTAGGAGATAATTAGGTTTTTTAGTCACTTTTGGTGAGAGGACGGATACGGGGAGATAGAGATTTCTGGTAGCAGAGTTTTTGGGAGAAGATTTGGAACCCTCTTTGTACTCTTTACTCTATTTCTTTAATGCAATCTATTTTATTCATGATGTTTGCTTCATTCACCATGTCTGAGTAGATTCCTTGCTAGGTTTAGGGTTATTCAAAGGTGTTTGATGAATTGTTAGATTGAACTGAATTGTTAGGCAAAATCCATAGACTTCTTCATCTAGACTTGTGATTATTGCTTACTCTAGCTTCGCGACCTAGAATCTGATATTAGGTTCATTTATTGGCACGGAAGTGTGATTGATTTCCTGAACTAGTGTTGGATGAGCAAAAGATCTATTCGCAAAGAAATTTAGTTTAGGATTTTGTGAACAATTGAACCTGATCATTAATGCTTGCTTGAATTCATAGGATTTGCAAAGAAATTTGGAATTCTAGGTTTAGGCATAGATAACCTTCGCAGCGAAAGTTGGTTGGTTTTATATTCGTGATTCGAGTTCAAGAACGGTGCTGATCATATTTTTGACAATCTATTTGATCTGCAATTCTGATTTACCGACGAATTTCCCTAGGCTTAGCGTTTTCCTCCATTGATCTTACAACCCGTTTTTAATCGCTTGCTATTTTTAATTAATTACATTGATTTTGCTTAGCTTAATTCATATTCTGATATCTATTGAGTGATATCTTGAGTCTTTGTGGTTCGACCCCTAATATACTACAGCTACTGCTTTAGTACTTTCAGGGTATTATATTTGAGCATATCAAAGTACGAGGCGGCGCAGCACCGAACCCGCCATTCGACTGCGGCAAACTCAGGACCCGGAGAGAACAAGAAACCGCCGACCATCCATAATTATTATCGGATCAATCGACTAACGCGCGCAGAGAAGACAGTTGAGTGAAGACAATCCCAACAACACGCGCGATCGTGAACTTGAGCAGATGAAGATGACGCTACGTGACTTGACTTCTAAATTGCACTGCGCGATCAGTTCGGCGCAGAATTAGGGAAGGTATTAGAAGAAACCCGACGATCACCCTTTACCTCACGCATATCTAGCATCCGCGTTAAGCATAGCGGGAAGGTGAAGCTGCAAAGTTACGAAGGAAATTCTGATCCAGCAAGATTCCTGACCACCTTTAACCACGCAGTAGGTCGCGCACACTTCTCTCCAGAGAAACATGACGCAGGTAGCTGCCAGTTATTCGTCGAACACCTAAGTGGTCCCACACTAAACTGGCTCTCCAGGCGTTCTTGAAGCATTACTCGATGTACATTGAAAAGGGAACGTCAAATGCTGACTTGTGGACCATGGTACAAGGCGCTAAAGAACACCTACGCACCTTCATCGGATGTTTCAAAGCCATCATCTTTGCGATTTCCACAAATGCCTTGGCCACACTACCAACGATTGTCATTCAATACAGGCTATACTTCTCACAAAATACAAAAAAGGCGATGTAAGAGTTGATCCGCCCAAGTTTGCTGCTCGTGATCGTCGTTCTGACAATTTTCATGGCCGTAACAACGACAGATGTTGATCCGAAGACACTCAAAACGGCGAACACAAACGCGCCAGGGACGAGCCAAGGGAGGAAGACGTCGTAGTAGCTCCAAGACGGCGAATCAACATGATAATGGGAGGCTTAATTTCGTGTCGTGATTCTGTGCGATCAATCAAGGACTACATGCACCAAGCTGAGATGCAAAAGAATTACCCAAGGAGAGATACATCAGCACGTCCAAACTCGAAAGAAATCGTATTCACCGAAGACGATGCCAACGGACTTCCAGAAGTCCATAATGATCCGCTTGTGGTTGAAGTAATCATCAGAGAGAACGCGGTGACGCAAGTTTTGATTGACACCGGGAGCTCCGTAAATGTCTTGTTCAAAGATGTTCTGCAGAAGATGCAAATCAATCTCCGCACCGTAAAACCCGAGACTCAAGAGCTGACCAGCTTTTATGGGGACTCGCTTATGACCGTTGGCAACATCACGCTGCCGATATATGCAGGGGGATATATAGCATGGGTGAACTTCGTGGTTGTCGACAGACCCGTGGTTTACAATGTTATCCTCGGAACCCCATGGTTGCACAAGATGATAGCAGTCGTGTCAACTTATCACCAGTGTGTGAAGTTTCCTTCACCCCGAGGAATTCAAATGATACCCGATAACCAACACGCAATCCGTACATGTTTCCTTGTCGAACGAAAAATGCGAAATGCTAAAAACTTATAGCAACTAAAGAAGGGAGATGCAAAGCTCGACAACGCCATCACCTACGATCTTGACAATGCTAAAAGTTGCAACACCGTCCAAGTCAAAACATGACGGACGTTGTATCAATATCATTGCCGATTTAAGTCAAAACATGACGGACGAGCCTGTCCAATTCCTCTGTCAAAATGTGGCCACTTTTGCGTGGTCGATTGAAGATATGACCGGTATCAATCTAGTAATCACTAGCCACGAACTAAACGTCGATCCGACTTATAAACCAGTCAAGCAGAAACGTCGATCCGACTTATAAACCAGTCAAGCAGAAACGTCGCAAGCTTGGTCCCAACCAAGCAACTGCTGTAAACAAAGAAGTCGACAAACTTCTCGATGCTGGTTCAATAGTTGAAGTGAAGTACCCTAACTAGTTAGCCAATCCTATAGTGGTCAAGAAAAAGAACGGGAAATGGCAGATGTGCATAGACTTTAACTATCTCAATAAGGCGTGCCCTTAAGATAGTTTTCCTCTTCCTCATATCGATCAGCTCGTCAACGCAACAGCTGGGAATGAACTATTATCTTTCATGGATGCATTTTCCGGTTATAACCAGATGCACAAAGACGATCGCGAGAAGACGGCATTTATCACAGACTGAGGTACTTACTACTATAAGGTCATGTCGTTCTGACTCAAAAACGTAGTAGCAACGTATTAACGTCTCGTAAACCAGATGTTCGCTAGTCAGCTCGGCAAAGCCATGGAAGTTTATATAGATGACCTGCTCGTCAAATCACCCCGCTCAGAAGATCACATCAGCCACCTACGAGAGTGTTTCGCTATCCTCAACAAATACAACATGAAGCTAAATCTAGCCAAGTGTACATTCAGAGTAACATCAGGCGAGTTCCTCGAATATCTCGTTACTAAATGGGGCATCGAAGCCAACCCAAAGCAAATAGCCGCTATCATCGACCTCCCCTCTCCAAGGAATGCTCGCGAGGTTCAAAAACTTACGAGACGTATCGCGGCATTAAATCGTTTCATATCAAGATCAACTGATAAATGTCTTCCGTTCTATCAGTTGCTACGTTCAAACAAATAGTTCGAGTGGGATGATAGGTGTGAAGCCACCTTCAAAGAGCTCAAACAATATCTTTCAACTTCGCCAGTCTTAGCAAAACCTGCTAAAGGTGAAACGTTATATCTTTACATCTCCGTCTCCAGCTCAGCTGTTAGTGGAGTGCTCGTCAAAGAAGACCGAGGAGAGCAACACCCGATATTCTACGTGAAAAAAACACTCGATGGAGCTGAACTACGATACCTGACCCTGGAGAAACTCGCCTTCGCAGTCGTTATATCCGCACGAAAGATGTGCCCCTACTTCCAGTCACACACCATTGCGGTTCTAACAAACCAACAATTGCGTACAATTTTGCATAGTCCGAGCCAATCCGGAAGACTTGCTAAGTGGGCCATTGAACTAAGTGAGT
Organism: Crucihimalaya himalaica; assembly: GCA_004349715.1. Classification (NCBI taxonomy): domain Eukaryota; kingdom Viridiplantae; phylum Streptophyta; class Magnoliopsida; order Brassicales; family Brassicaceae; genus Crucihimalaya; species Crucihimalaya himalaica. The sequence continues at coordinate 2,624 of SMJT01000225.1, read as the reverse complement.
ATGATATCGAATACAAAAATCAGACGAGCGCAAAGTCTCAGGTCCTAGCTGATTTCCTCGTCGAACTTTCTCCCGAACTCTCCGAAAGCGTCCCTACAATGGAAAAATGGGTTTTGCACGTAGATGGAGCATCATCAAAACTAGGCTCTGGAATTGACATACGATTGCAATCACCAACTGGAGAAGTACTCGAACAGTCCTTCTGCTTAGCCTTCCCGACATCAAACAATGAGGCTGAGTACGAAGCACTCATCGCTGGGTTTCATCTTGCTTTAGGAATCGGGGCAAAACAAATTCAAGCATACTGTGACTCCCAACTCGTTGCCAATCGGTTCAGCGGAGACTACGAGACGAAGAACGAGCGAATGGATTCTTACCTCAAGATAGTCCGCTGATATATCATGGTTTTTACCCGTTTTAGACCATGATATAAGTCCTTTTTATCGAGTCTTTCTATTGTTTCCGTAGTCTTTTAGAGTCTTTTCAGGTTTTAGCATGTTTGGAGCTTAATTGGAGTTTTTAGAGCATTCTGGAGATTTGTGGCATTCGGCATTCGATGAAGACGTTACCACCGATGGATTGAGCTCAAATTTGGACACGACATAGATCAAGGATTAGCTTTCATTTGGAAGTGGTTTGAAGCCATTCAAAGGTGCGAAAAGGTTATGCCAGTTTTGTGAAGACAGACCAGTCTGGCAAAAACCAGAAATGTCCTGTATCGACCGATACCAGCTGTGTATCTGATCGATACCGACTGCAGGAAGGGAAAAACACGCATTTTTACAAGTTTTAAGAGTCTGCAACTTGCCCAGAAGACTTATTTATATATACAGCGTAATGACACCCCTATAATTTATAGTTAAGGAATTCTAATATATAGGGTTTTCATAGCTCACCTGTTTAGGCTATGCTTCATGTACTTTATCTTACAGATTGGTTCTTATGGAGAACAGTCTGAACCTCTTTTGCGGAGAGAAGATTTCGAACCTTTTTTTATTTCTTACTTTCATGATATCTATTTCTATCATGATGTTTATTGTTTGCACCATGTCTGAGTAGATCCCTTGTTAGGATTAGGGTTGCTAAAGGGTATCTGATGAATTGTTAGATCTGAATTGATTGTTAGGGAATAACTATAGAGCTTTTCACCTAGACTTGAGATTAATGCTGATTTTAGCCTCGCGAACTAAAATCTGATTTTAGGTTGTTTGATTTGCACGGACAGTGTGATTGATTGCCTGATCTAGTGTTTTGGTGAGCAAAAGCCCTATTCGCGCAAAGGAATTTGGTTTAGGGATTTTGTGAACAATTGAACTTGAACTTTAATGCTCTGTTTTAAATTCATAGAATTTGCAAAGGAAATTTGGAATTCTAGGTTTAGACATAGATAGTTTTTCGCAACGACAGTGTTGGTTTATCTTACATCTGTGTTTCAATGTTTGAAAGCGAAGCTTCATTTATTCCTAACAATTGATTTGATTGATAATTCTGATTTGCCTGCTAGTTTCCCTAAGCCTAGCGTTTTTCGCCATTGATTTACATCCTTGATTTAATTGCTTTGTTATTCTTGATTTCATCCATTTTGCTTAGCTTAGTTCATATTGATATGCTCAAAACTAATACCCTAAAAGTATCTAAGCAGTCGCTATAGCACTCTAGGCGCAACCACAAAGACTCAGATACACTCAATAGATTCAGAAATAAGAACTAAGCTAAGCAGAATAGATGAATTTAAAGATAACAAAGCAATAACTCAAGAATATAGATCAATGGAGAAGAGCTAGCTTAGGGAAACCAACAGGCAAATCAGAACTATCATCAATCAATTGTCAGGAATAGATTAAGCACCACTTTCAAACTTGAAACACTGATGTAAGCAATCCAACTGTCGTTGTTGAAAACTATTTATCGCTAAACTAGTAATTTCCAAATTCTTTTGCAAATTCATAGAATTTAACAAGCATTAAAGTCCAAGTTCAATATTCACAAAAATCCCTAAACCAAATTCCTTTGCGAATAGGCCTTTGCTCACCAAACACTAGATCAGGTTAATCAATCACACTTCCGTGCCAACTAACAACCTAAAGTCAGATTTTAGTTTCGCGAGGCTAAAATCAGCATTAAACTCAAGTCGAGGTGAAAAGCTCTATAGATTTCTTCCTAACAATCGATTCAGATCTAACAGTTCATCAAATACCCTTAAGTAACCCTAATCCTAACAGGGGATCTACTCAGACATGATGAATGCAACAAAACAATGAATAGAATAGATATCATATTATAAGAAATAAGATTAACAAAAGTGCAAGAATTCTTCTTCCAAAATACTCGATTGTCGAAGAACTCTTCTCTCCCAGAAATCACAAGGTAAAACTCAATACAATTCATGCCTCTACTGAGGTTCAAAAACCTAACATATTATTCTAAAACGTTTTGAAACATATCGCAAGATAAGGAAAGCTTTTCTGAATAAAACTCGGCGTTGTCACACGTTCTGGTCACGCGGCATCGACCGATGCCATAAGTGGTATCGATCCGATTGCTTGGGTCTCTGGTCGTAACTCTCAAACGAAGGGTGCTTCGATCGATGCTTCATCACAGTGTGTCGATCGATTTGCTGAGCT
>SMJT01000224.1:0-41913 GCA_004349715.1 Crucihimalaya himalaica | reverse complement strand
TCATATTGCATTGATTATCTTATTTGAATCATGAATCTCATCTTAGAGTCACTTAGGTTATATATTTCCATTTAGGACTTGGTGATACTTGGATGAACCAATTGGGAGGCAGAAGGAGTGAAGTCAAGCCATTGGAGATGGAAATCAAGGAGAAAGTTGATCAAAGGAGTGGGACAACAACTCGCTGAGGAGTTCGATATCGAGCCAGGTATCCCGACCGCATACGGGTCGATACCGCCAGACCCGAGCCCATCTTATCGACCTAATACAGGTCGGTATTCTGAAATCAGAAGATGGTCGATTCCAGAAGTCATATCGACCCAAGTGATATTGCATATATTGCATGCATTAGAGTATATTTTTCATTCCTTTTGTGCATCATATAAGTTAGTTTTTGTATCATATTGCAATTGATTTTATTCTTAATTTGGATCATGAGTCTCATCTTAGAGTTCTAGTGTATATATATCCATTTGCCTTGTGTTTTCTTTGTTTTTTATATGTTTAGGACTTGGTGATACTTGGAATGAAACAAATTGGGAGCATAAAGGAGTTGAAGTCAAGCCATTAGAAATGGAAAAATCAAGGAGGAAGTTGATCAAAGGAAGACAACAACTCGGAGGGAAGTCATATCGAGTCAGGTATCAACACATACGGATGTCGATACCTCCATACCGATCTCTCTCCTTTGTACAAAACTAACTTATATGTGCACAAAAAGGAATGAAAATATACTCTAAATGCATGCAATATATACACATATCACTATAAAAAAAAAATTCTATCAACAAACTCAAATCGGAGATTTCAAGCTGCTTACATGGCGGAAATTCGGACAACAAAGGCGCAGGTAGGAGATAACTAATAAGGGCATTTTTATTGTTTTTACCACTTAATCGTTTGGGCCTTAGCAAATCTACCACATATTTTAAAGGTTTCGTAATCTACCACAATGCTGTGGTAGTTTGAGGAAATCAGGACTGTTTTACCCTTGTGGTAGTGAGAGAGAACGACGGCAGGTGATTGGAGTTGCTGGCAAGTAAAGCGTACGAAGTCTGGGATAAGTTGCATCGTGGACGTGAGATCAAGGTGAGAAAACAGTGAGCGTTAATTGCTGGGAATGAGTAAGAAAAGAATTAAAAATGTAAAAGGTAATACACGGAGGACAAAAGGACGATGTTGATAGAGTATGGATAATAGAGGGCAAAGACGAAAATTTGTTTGTGTCTCTCCGAAAAAGTTGCAAACTGTGTAGACATTTGGAAAGGTAACTGTTTTGGCGAAATTAATTTTTTTTTGTAGGAATTGTATTGATTACAGAAAAGAGATTTGTTGTCTACGAAAATGTCTATGAAATTATAAATAATCTTGTCCTAACAGATTTTGATTTGGTGGACCAGCTTGTAGACAAGAAGAATTATGGGTCAAGCGGTGATGGTGTATTTGCTAGATGTGTAGACGTATCTGAAAACGAGAATTACAATGATTTCAGGGATAAAGTGGAGGAGGCTTTCAAGGTGAATACGTCAGAATACAATATGTTGCTGAGTTTTTGGTACGAAGGGGAGGAAACAATGTTGAGTCAAGCTAAGATGCCTCCTGTGGAGATAGGGAGCGATAGTGGTTTGACAAAATTCCGAAAGACGACCAAATGCAATAAAGGATTGAACATGTTTTTAATGGTAACAAAAAAAAGTAAAGAAAAGGTGGTAGATATGGACGATGGAAGAAGAGTAATAGATCCGGTGAGGGACGATGTGGTGATAGAGGCCGTAGCACGTGCTGAAGCCAGTCATCGGGAGAAAATCATGTCCATTGAGGAGGGTGATAAAAGCGGTATGAGTGAAAACGAGCAGGAGTATGCAGAGAATCATCTGACTTTCGAAAGAGATGATTTTCTAAAATAAGTTGATAGAATTGGAACAGAGCATTGCATAGCCAACAATATTTAGGCGAGGGACAAAATAGAAAATTGGAAAGATAGAGGAAATAGTGATGAAGAATATATGGTGGATAATAATGCAGCGAGTGAAATGGGATATGATTCTGATGAGTACGATTTTGATAATATGAGGAATTTGATAGATAATGAGTATCCCATAGATTGGGATCCATATTCCGTTGTCAGGCTGGAAATTCAGAGGTTCAAAATAGGAGGACCAAGCAAGGAGAAGGGGGATGGTGGAGGAGATCAGGTCCACGGTTGCAAACAGATCAACAAAGCGTCTTGTGGACTGCCAATAGGTTCGAGTGAAGTTATGGGGGAGCGTCTTAATGGGAGAGAAGACGATACTATTATCGTTGAACAACAGAGTAATTTGGTTGGGCAAATACCAGACAATGTCGACGATGGAGAAATGGGCGTATACGAACATGTTGAGGATGAAAATGGTGGACAAAATACAAGTCAACATCTTCGAGAGGATACAAATGGTGGACAAATAACAGGACGAACTCGGAATATTAATTGTTGTGGACATATTGGTGAACCAACCGGGAATCCAATAATAGTCAATACAGGAAAAGATGTTGAAGATCGTATATTGGTTTCAGGTTTGGGAGGTGAAAACGATAGTGCACTGGTATGTGAACATAGGCAACTCACACCTATAGGCTTTAGCCTAGGGGTTGACAAAGATACGATGGTTTGCAGCGGGGATAGGAACGATGAAATGGATGAAGCAGTAAATGATTGCGCAATCATTAAACGGGATGAAGGAAATCTTTTCCCTGATGCACCACCGTTTCGAGATTATGCTATAAGGGTGAGTCCGGATGTCGCCAATATGAATTTGAGAAAGGGAGGGGATGCAATATTCGTGGGGAGGGTTTTCTGAGACAAAGGAGAGCTTCAAAGAACATTGGCCGTTTCCGCAATCAAAAGGATGTTTAACTTTAAAATAACTGCTTTGAACAAAATGAGAGTAATAGCAATGTGCGTGGACAAGAATTAGCATTGGAGCATATATGCAACAACACATAAAGGGTCAAAAAACGTTGAAATACGGACAGCAACACTAAGGCATAGTTGTGATGTGTCGGCAAGATTACAATACGGGGAAAAAGCGACAGCAACAATACTTGGAGATCTGTTTAAGGCAAAGTATGAGCATGAGAAAAAGGAACCAAGAGCGAGTGAACTGCCAGAAATGGTGTTGGCCGATCTCAATGTTACAATATCATATATGAAAGCTTGGAATGCGAGGGAGATTGCTATGCAAAGAGCTCGAGGGACAGAGGAGGAAAGCTATAAATTCCTGTCTACTTACTTGGACCTTCTAAAGGAAACAAACCCAGGGACTTTAAGTAACGTCCACACAACGGCTCACGTAGGTGGGAAGACATTGTTCAAGTATTTGTTTTTTGCTTTTGCGGCATCAATTTCTGGGTATCAGTACATAAGAAAGGTTATAGTAATAGATGGGACAAGGACAAAAGGGAAATACAAAAGTTGTTTGGTTGCAGCCAGTGGACAAGATGGGAACTATCAGATTTTCCCATTAGCATTCGGCATAGTGGACGGAGAGAATACACCTACGTGGACATGGTTTTTTAAAAAATTGCAACAATTTGTAACAGACGAGGAAGACCTTGTATTTTTGTCAGATAGGCATCCGACTATATATGCAGGCTTGAAAAAGGTATATCCACTTGCAAAACATGGAGCTTGTTCAGTTCATTTGCTTAGAAACGTGAAGCACCAATTTAAGTGCGAAGGACTTGCGGGGGTACTTTCAAAGGCAGCGCAAGCCTACACTGTTGGAGATTTTAGGTATTTGTTTGAAGAGATACAAAATAGAAACCCAAAATGTGCTAATTACCTTCTCGGAATCGGATTGCCACATTGGACGCTTGCTTATTTTGGGGGGATGCGGTACAACATAATGAGTAGCAACATATCGGAGTCTTTGAACTCTTGTCTACAAAAGGCAAAGAAGACTGTAAGTAGATGTACACAAGAGATTGAAGAAATGTTATTGGACCATCTTCGCGATGCAACTGATTGTGCTGTTATATTGGCAAGCGAATGGATATATCAAGTGAACGATGGACAAGGCTGTGTGTTCACAGTTGATCTTGGACAAAAAACATGCACGTGTAGAGTATTTGACGTTCTTTTAGTTCCATGTTGCCACGCTTTAGCTGCTGTTGGAATTAAGAACTTGAACTATTACTCTCTTGTAGGGAAATGTTATTCTGTGGACATTTGGGAATGTTTATGGGAAAAACTTATTCTGCCACCGGCTAACGAGAAAGACACAGATTTGCCGGTGACTTTGGAAGATGATAGCTTACAGCCACCACAGACTAGAAGGGGGTCAGGGAGACCTCGGAAAAGAAGGATACCGTCCCAGGGAGAGCATCCAGTAAGTAATCAAGACAGATAAAATGCGTCCACCGTGGGGAGATTATAACTGTGGTAATTTTTTACAGGTTGGAGGAGGAAAGAAATTTAAACCAAACAAATGCGGGACGTGCTCCGAGGTCGGGCACAATCGAGGGACGTGCAAAAATCTAATCTAGTGGGGGAATTGATGTAAAGTTATTCGGCAAATTTTGGCTGATTTTGGGTTGTAATATTAATCATAACAAACTCGCCTTATTTTTTTGGTAATTATGGAGGACAAGTTGCTGTATAATTTCGATGGACTTAATATTCAGTATTCTGTATTATGATGGACTTATTTTGGATTAAGTATTATGGTGGACCTATTAATTGTTATGGTGAACTTATTACGGTGGACACATTATGGTAATTATGGTAAACCTATTAATTAGGTAAAATTTATTAATATGCTGGTGGACTTATATGGTTTGTTATTATGGTGAACAAGTCTCTGTATATTGTCGATGGACTTATTATGTTGATGAACACATCAAAATGTCCGTTGGTGGAATAGTTTGGTTTAGGTCGTTTAGTGGACAAATTTAGTTTATGGTGGACAAGTTGGTAGAGAACGTCGATGGACTAATGAAAACTATAACTATGTTGATGGACTTATATGGTTTGGATAATGGTGGAGAAGTTTATGTTTATTGTCGATGGACTTATAAGTTTATATAAATATGAACACATCAATATGTCGTTTAATGAAAAGTTTTTGTTTAATGGTGGACAAGATATAAGGTCGATGGAATTATGCTAATGGTGGACAAGATGGACAAGATTGATAAGTTTATGATTGAGGTGGACATGGACAAGCTAATGTCGATGGACAAGATGGGCATGAAACACATCAATATGTCGTTTAGTGGAAAAGTTTAGTTTAATGGTGGAATTATGCTAATGTTGGACAAGATTGACAAGATTATGATTGAGGTTGATATGGACAAGTTAATGTCGATGGAGAAGATGGGCATGAAACATGTCAAAGCATTCTGCATGAGGGGAAAACAAGGTGCTGTTGCGAAACTTGGAAGTAATAATTGTGAGGGTAAGATGGAATATAATGTTTAACTATTACAAGGGAAAACAAGGAGCTGTTACGAAACTTACTTTTCAAAACATGTTAACAAACTTCCACTGACGCCAGTAAATGAAGCAACCATCACATAAGCTGGAGATGTGGCATGAAAAACAAGCGTTGTGGGCTAAGTAGATACGTGTATTGTTAAATGGCGTCAGGCTACGCAGTCTAATAGCTTCCATGTCGAAGAAAGCTTGATCGGCCCAATAGTCAGCCGCGGTAACCGACCAGACTGTCCTTTTAAACACAACCATAGTGGCTACACCCTCTTTGTAGTGACCTGCACGTATAAGGAATAATGCAAATACGAAAATCATTTTGGGGGTGTGGTATGGCGTGTTGAAAATCAAGTTAATAGCATCTCCATATAAGCCTTCTTGGACAACTAATCTAAGGCTCTCGAGATAACAAGCACTTGGTTTCCCAGCCTTCACAACGAACAAAGAAGGGACGCCATTTTGAAGACAAGTTGACAGTTGCAGGATGGGTCTCAAGAAGGATGAGGGAAGCTTCCTTTAACACCACATCATTGAATACAAGTGTCAACCCAGATTTAGATGACGCTAATAGTGGACCTAAATGACAAACACATGATCTTCCAACACGAGTGATGATGGAAAGAAGTAGATGTTGTGGGATATCAAACAAAGTAAGATTATTTTTAGGTGAAAAGTGGATATTGTCAAGAAATTTGTTGTTTTGTTTATCGGAGAATATAGATATATAGAGGAGGGAAGTGCATGAACTACCCAACTCATTTATAATTGTCAGTGTGGTAGAAAAGAATTTATTAATGGCATTAAGATGAAAGAGGTTAATAAGGGGTTTGAAAAATTTATGAAAATTGGAAGTAATAATGGTGAGGGTAAGATGGAATATAATGTTTAACTATTACAATAACAAAACCCGCGTGATTTGCTGTAAAGCGAGTATAAAAAGAAAACACATGCTGTAGAAGTCACCTTCTATCGTGGACAAGTTTCGAATGTAACATTTAACTATATGTTGGGCTATTTGAAATGTTAAAGCATATAAGTCATCTTAGGAAGTGGGCAGTGGACAAGTTTCGAATATTAATCAAGTGCCGATGGGCAGTATAAAAGAAGAGTGACAAGCGAAAGCATATAAAAGTGAGATGGGAACAATGGGGTGGTACTTTAAAGACAGGCAAAAGCTGAGCCTATATATAAAAATATATAATATGAGCAGAGTGTCTTGTTCCGTTAGTCTTTCGCTTAAGAGTATTTTTTTTATTTTTTAATTTTAATATTTTACGCACACCTGTTATCCACACAACCATCTTTGTTATATCTGTAACTTTCTCCCACACTAGTTTCGTCTCTACTTCTTCTCTTTGACGTTTCATTGAAATAAATGAGTTACTCATATAGTCAGGCATCAACATCTCCTGCAGCGTCCATCAAGTCCAGAGATAGGGATTCTGGTTATGGGATTCCTAAGAAGTGCTATTGCGCCCTAGCACCCGTCATTAAAGTTGCTTCGACCGCCAACGACTCTGGACAGATGTTTTACACATGCCGTAAATCAGAGGTTAGGAAAAATTCACCCATGGATTCTTGGTTTTTTCCCCACGGACAACTAAAAACTGTGCTTTTTTATTTCCATTTATAGGGTTTGCGATGTCAACTTTTTAAATGGTGGGACGAAGCAATGAAAGATGAGTTAAATGATCTTAAAATTGGGTTAGAGGAATGCAATGATTGCATCAATGGTCTATGCTTAGGTCTTGGCAGAGAAAGGATTAACCTAGGTAAGATGTCGACCCAACTGGACCTTCATGAGAAGCAACTCACTCATTTCAGGCAGCTAATTGTGAACCATAAAGAACGTTTCGACGAGTTCACCGCATATATCGAAAATCTTCCACCGCCCTGAAAGTTAAATCATGGTCGTCCTGTTTGTCCCAGATTGGCTACAGTGGCAATGGTAGCTGGAGGTGTCAGTGTTGTCCTAGCACATCTCAATTTTCTGTGGCGCAGTTTATATTTTCCTCTTTAATCTGTTTGAGTGCTATTGTGTCGTTTCGGGAATAGGTAGAAGTGATGGACAAATTTTTAACTATTGTCCATTAAATTAAATTACTTGGTCCAATGTTGCTTTTACAATCGGCTAACTATGTCTATGTCTGTTATTTTGACTGTAATGTTAATGGATTTTAATGTTATACGATTTTCTTATTGAAAAGGATATAAGAAAGTAGATGAGATGATGGCCATGTGTACTATAAAGAAAATTACATTTAGTTTAGAAAAAATAAAATTAAAATATAAGTATTCAATGAATAAATTGATTGACGGGACAATAGAGTCTGGGGCCACAATATGTAATACGACTCTCCCGATAGAACTTAATTCGTGAACGAAATGAAAATGATAATAATAATACTTATGTTTCTGAGTTAAATCAAGCTAACTAGAGTAATAGTAGACAAATAAATTAAAAATTTCGTCAGGCTGCAAGCTACTGTGTAGACATGTTGTGATAGTAGTAGACAAATAAAAACAGATGGAAAAAGTCAGGTAAACATACGTCTACTGTGTACACATCTGATGAGTTCGGAAGTTCAAAAAATAAAATTATAAAAAAGATAGAAAAAGTCAACGATAATAAGTCATAAAAGATAGGTCGCCAGACCAAAAACAGAATGCCATTGTCATCAGATAGAGAGTGGACAAACTCCTCGTACAATTCAACAGCATACTTCATCCTAAAGTTTTCCACCATTTCAACAGAAACACCGCCCAAATTAAGGCCCTGAGAGTGAAGCTCCACAAACATGACAGAGTCGCCGGGCATGTAGTTTTACAAAACTTCAAGTTGACGCTCTAGGTGAAAGGTTGAAGGGGGGGGGGGGTTCCTTTAAGCTGGATAGAGAGAAGGCCTTCAATAACGAGTGGCAAGATGTGTACAATAGGTTTCATAATCTTCACCATCGACTTCTCGGTGTGGGAACGGGAGAATGGATCTAGAATGGATATATTGGCTTGTTTGAGCTAGGTTGATGACTAACGAAACCCAATGGCCTTTCCCCCAATCCATCTATGCATAGAGAGTGTCGACATCTTCATACCAAATGAGGTGATTCGGACGACCAGGGATAATGCCGCGGACATAGTTTTTCAACATGCTATTCCAAGACCATAAGTCTTTCTTCCTTGACTTCTGAAACCGATTGTATTCATCAGAGAGATTTTGGATGAACCAAATGTCGAGTATTGTGGCTTTCTTCTTGATAAAGTTGTCGCCAAATTTTTGCCACATGAGACCGAGGAGAGCATCAATGTGCTGCGAAAGGGACAAGTAAACATGTATTGTAGTGGACAATATAAGAAAATATAGACAAAAAAGTATTATTATTAAATACAGAAACACGTGACTTGACAACATACTGTTGAATGAGTGGACTATGAGGGGTGTGGAGCTTAGTAAAGAAGGACTTGTGCATCTGGCGTCCGTCGATGATATAATCCCTACAGAATAATATTAAACACAAAAAAAATAAAGGTTAGGGCCATCATATATACATTGATAAGATAAACATGTAATGATAATAATATGAAATTTAGGAAAAAGATGATTTGCGGACTTACTTCCGCCTACACTTTGATAGCTGAGAGAGGTATTTTTTCTGAAGCAGGGGGTTTATTCGGGTGAACGGGCCACAATCTTCTGGTCCCGAAAGAGATGGACCAGAAGTGGTGTTTTTATCAGTTGACTGCATAAACCTCTTTGGTTTATTTCTTGGTCTTTTGGCCGGCAACGGATTAGTATCCACCATTGCATCGTCGCAGATGTCCTTTGACCTTTTCAGACCCACTCGAGATTTTTTGGGCAGTTCAACTTCTACACCAATATCCTGTTGAGTATTGTTTTGGGCAGACCAAAAACCCTAAATAAATTATTATCTTAAAATATTGAGGGTACTGGACAACATTGTACGAGTGGTGGACAACATATGTGAATGGTGGACTATATAAAAAAAAGTTATGCACACAAACCTCATCAGTAGTCTCCTTCTGTGGTTGGTGTAGTTCCTTACCATCTTCATGAGTAGATTCACCTTCGACCATGTTTTGGTCGGCTACGCCCGCTTCCTGGAAAATATCAAGAATTAGAGTGAATTAAATAATTCGTCAAGCTGAAATCAATGTATATTGTGTAGACATGTTGTGTTACTAGTAGACAAGGTTCTAATCGGTGGACAGATAATGTAACGAAGTGGCAGGAGGTGGACAACTTACAAAATTCTGAGAATTCTCCTCCTCACTTTCTGAGTTGACCTGAAAGAGTAACATATAATGGACTATATAAAATGATGAAACAAAAAGTAAGTATTATTTGTAAAGTAAAATAAAATAATTACCTCTTCTTCTTCGCCATCTACATCAGCACTATCAATGGCTTCTTCATCACCGACAGAGTTTTGCTGAATAAAAGAAGCGTTTTGGATATCAAAAATTAAAACGTGGGGAAGTGATGATGGAAATTTAACCTGTTGTTCATCTATTAGAGTGAATTAAATAATTCGATGGAAACATACATCATCAGTTGGTTGTCCACATTCATTAGATTTTTGCAGTTACGGAACGACTTCTGTTTGGAGGTCTTTGGTGATATCAATATTTTCCACGGGAGAAACCTTGTGAGAGAAAAACTTAATAAGTAGGTGAACATGAACATACATGTAAACATGATCGTGAAAATTTTACCTGTTCTTCATGTAAACATACATAATCAGGTGGTTGGCCAGAATCATTGGTTTTTTGGGGTGACGCAACGGCTTCTGTGTGGAGGTCTTTGTTGATATCAATATTGTCCACAGGAGAAACCTTGTGGCATAAAAACTTAATAATTAGTAGAACACATAATACGTGCAAAAAATCCTGAGTTTCAAATCCTACACAATCTCATTTAAATTCGTTGAAAACGACACGAATAAATTTGTAACATGGACAGAAATATAAACTGCACCAAGTTCGTAAACATACAGACTGGTGGACATAAGTTGTTAATTGTGGACAATATCAAAATAAGATATGCACACAAACCTCAGCAGTAGTGTCCTTCTGACCTAAGTGTAGTTCCTGGCCCTCTTCATGAGTAGATTCAGGTTCGACCATGTTTTGGTCGGCTACACCGACTTCCTGGAAAAGATTAAGAATTATACTAAATTAAATAATTCGTCAAGCTGAAATCAATCTACTGTATAGACATGTTGTGATAGTAGTATGTGGACATATTTGGATAGGAGCATATTCGAAGTGAACTACCGGTGGAGAACTTACATTCTCAGAATTCTCTTCCTCACTTTCTGAGTTGACCTGAAAGAAAAACATAGAATGGACTATATAAAATGACGGAACACAAATGAGATTTAATTGTAAAGTATAATAATTACCTCTCCTTCTTCGCCATCTACAGACGAATGATCTGCACAATATCCATCTTCTTCGTCATCCGACCGGTCGCTACCTTCTACCACACTTGGATCTACTCCATCTCTGGCACAGCCATCATGATGGACTTCCGAGACGTTTTTAATAATTTGAGGGACACCTTCGTACCCAGACCAGTCTAGAATTCCAAAACTCCCAACTAGCTTCTCTGAAGACATAGGAATATGGTCCACCAAAAGTGGTGACTTGTCTACATCAACGGGAGACTTGTCTACAACAGTTGTAGATTTGTCAACCGGATTTGATCCGATGTCTACCTGCTCGGTACCTTTGTCCACCAATTTTGACTTAGCGCCTACATAACTCTTTTTCTTGTCCATGCTCTCATTACTTTTGTCGACGACATTCGGAATCGGTGATGGGATTCCGCCTCCATGACGGAGCTTGCTAATAATCTCGTCGAAAATCTCATCCTTCATCAGGGACGTCTCCAAAAAAAGCATATTCGTAATTTCAGAGTTGTGTTCAGAGATTCTTCTATCAACATAATCCTTGACCTTCTTGAAGTCAATCAGTCCATCAGTAACTCCATCAAATGGTGACCGGGGAGAGGGGTCAGAGACTTTAGCCTTGCCTTTTGAAACTCTTCGAGCCTTAGCGGATGTTGGGATATCCAAAATCTTTGTAGTGTTGGTGGGTTTCTTCAGAACTTTGGGCGGGACACCCATTAGTGGCCATTCATCATAGCCACCTTACCAGACTTCTTTTGAAATTTTGAAACCATTATCAATTAGACGTTGAAGGTACTCAACAGACGAATCCTCTTCATCTTCGACCAATGAGTTTACATCCTCGTATAAACCGTCCTCCGCCGCCAATATGGGCATGATGTCAAGCTTAAATGAAATGACCACAATTATTAATTATGATAGGTAATTTTGAGAAACACTAATGGAAATTAAAGAAAATTTTGGGAACTTACATTGGGTGTATTCTCAATCACCATAATATTAGAATTGTGAAATGACTTTAGTTGGGACAAACTCACAATAGACCTGTCAGTGAATGTTGCTTCATCATCAGATTCGGGCAGGAATCTCTCAAGAGCGGGAATAGCCTTGAAGAAAAACAATTGGAAAGCCAGAGTAAATCCATGAGTGGCTATGTGAGAGTGATTGAAATTTTTGATCAACTCATCGAAGGATTTAGTCTTCTTGCTTAATTTCACCATCCACAAAGTAAGGACCCATGATTCATGATCCAAAGGATATTGTTCGAAGGATTCCAAATCCTTCACCATCTCGACAACCTCCTTAGAAGCTTTTATAGGCTGACTGTTACATAAGAGAATTCCTTCAACGATGACAATCATGGCCAAACGAATCCTTCTCCACCAAGGCATCTTCTCGTCAACCGGTTTTTGTTTTGTCCACTTTAAGCCAACGAACAATCTCTTTGATAGTGAAACTGTTTTCCTTATCAGAAATTAGTTTGTTCCAATAGTCCTCATCACTAGTTGGGGTTTGCATTGCCTTAATCGTTGACGGATCAGGATACGGTCCACACTGTAGACCAGTTGTAAGGCCGAACTCACGGAAAGAGAAACGGATAGGTTGTCCACCAAAAACGAACCAAATTTCGTTCTTTTTGTTGGTTCGGAGAGATCGTCAAAGCATTTGGTGTACCAGTTTGCCAGAGAGAGATGATTTCCGAACTGGGAGTTGCAAGAGTGAACCGAAACAAGAAGCATGGAGGTAATTGTATTCTTGAGTTCCTTCAAGGGCTTCGACAAGATCAAGCAGAAACTGAGGCTTTGAGTACGAATTAATGCGACCTTCCGGAGGATAGCGATCTGTCGCATATAGCCTGATAGGAAGCAAATCTGGGTTGAACTCATTGCTTTCTACGGGCTGAGGCTTGGCAGACGAAGGTCTTCTCTTCGACGGCTTAGGTTTCTTTTTGGAAGACATTATCACCGCTTGTTTGTTGTTGGGGTGAATTGGTCCACAAATCAGTAATATATACGATGGACTTAATAAAATGAACAAACATATGTGTCGGTAAGCCGTGGACTTTTTATATATCATGGACATAATATATAAATCATGGACAGAATAAGAAAGGTTTTGGTAAAACGGTGGACAAATTATATAGTTGTGAAGAATTTCCATTCGTAACGGTGGACAATATAAAACGACGATGGACAAAATATATGCAAAATTTTATGAAATTGAGTAAGAAACCAAACAAAGATTGTGGACGAAACCCACACACAACAACCATAAGGCTTTTATAATAGCGGTAAAAATAAAGGAAGACTTTCTATGTGAAACGGTGGACAATATATAATGACAATGGAAAAAAATTATGCAACAAATGAATCTTGTAAATTTTACTTGTAAATAAGTCGGGTCTGTAAAAAATTGACTTCTAAACAACCAATTGAGGGGATAAATTGTGTACGCAAACAAACGAGCACGGAAATGAAATAAAGAAAAGAAAAACAGGGAACGAGACTATGGGGTGTGGTTATGAAAGAAGCAGAACAAGACTTACCACAGATTAAATGGGTTTTCGTATGAAGAAATGGAAGAAAGGAGAGTCAATGTTAATGGAAGAAATGGAAGAAATTGTTCGAAAGGAAATGAAACGGTTTGCGCTTCTTCTCCCAAGAAACAAAAAGTGAAGCGCAAAAACCAAGGCTATGAATATAGCCTTCCTTCTGCTTACGGACGCCACTGTAGAGTCGCTTCGTTTCACTAACACAGTTTGGTTAACTTACAGGAGGGTAAATGAGACATTTACCACGTTGTAAGTGGTAATTTTGATAGAGTTCAGATATTGTGGTAGATTGGGAAATAGGTTTTAGGAATTGTGGTATAGCTCGTAATTTGCCCATATTATTCTTATGCACAATTCAAATTAACTAGCTAATATGATTTGAACCCTATCACAATCAACCAAAACCTCTAGGGAAATATATTCACATGATTAAAATATAGAAAAACTCTCTCCAATATAAAAGATTGTGGGATAGTTGCTGAGGTTGTCTCTATTAGAATATGAGCTGCTAACTCTTGGCAATAAGTAAATTGACCCATATTTTTCATATACCAATCAAGATTCTGTCCAATTTTCAACGTCAGATATTGTTCCCAGTAGTTTCCTCTTACCCCGAGTTTTTCCAACTGACTTTTGTTACAACATTTTACCTAACAATTCATTGTTTTTCAAGATAAACATTATCCTCGGCAAGATCTATCTTATATATCGCTTTATAAAATAAGATTTTGTCTAAAGAAAATCTTTCAAAATTCAACCGCTTATATTATTAATACAAGGTTTAAATAGGGTGGTTTACCCGTTTTAAAATCCCTAGTCTTGATATATTACTCTTGGTGAAACTATATCCTCGTGTGAACCTTGTACCAGACTTGTCCAACCAAATCATTTACATCATTTTCTGTGCAAATATTATCAAATATCGTCCATGTCAGATAATCAAGATCCATGACCATGTCCTTTACGGTTCCTACCTTGTAGATAAACATTTCATCCTTATTAAAAACATATATATGTACGTTGAGCTTGATAGTCTCTTATTCATTTAAAGTGTTTGAAAAAAAGTGTTCTTAGCTTTTGTATAAAGACTAACTCTCTTTATTAATGTTTAGAAACTCTCTCAAAACTAAACTCTCAAAAACTCTTTAACTTTTTTTCCATATCAATTTTCACAACTCAAAAATGATATTTATAGGCTTAGCACACCTTTGCTAATCCTATTTCTAGTAAGAACTAGATAACTCATAATCCTATCATACTTATCTTAAGCTCATCTTTATCTAACCAACTTGTTAGACATATCTTAAGCTACATGAAAAAGTTGAAGTTTATCCAACATTCTACCGCTTAAGCTTCAACTTGTTTTTGGACATGTCTTGAACTCCTATCAAGCTCCTCATTTCCGCGAACTTGATCTTTGCCAATGCCGGAGTGAAGATGTCCGCCTTTTTTTCAACTCCCGGTAAGTGCTCCGTATCAACAAGCTCCTTCTCGATGCATTAGGATCTATCTCTTCTTAATCTTGTGCCTTTAAAATTTTCAGTCCGAACTCCATAGGTTTTTGGGTCGGATTGCAAGTATCCAAACCGGCTTCTCTTAGGATCTTTCTAGTATACCCTTCTTGCTTATTCTCGATTCCATCTTCATTTTGATGCACTTCAATGCCAAGATAATACGTGAGCTTTCCTAGATCCGACATCTCAAAGTTAGTTGACATCCCAGCCTTGAATTCATTTATAACTTTGAGAGTGTTGCCAGTCACAAGCAAGTCGTCCATGTAGATAACAATAATGGGAAGAGTTCCTCCCTCTTCCTTGCGATACACGGATGTTTCCTTTGAGCGCCTTTCAAATCGCATCCCGTTTAAGATTTGATCCAACTTAATGTTCCAAGCTCGAGGGTCTTGTCTTAGACCATACAAAGCTTTTGAAATCTTGTATACCTTGTGTTATTCACCTCTTACCTCATAGCCATCAGGTTGCTCAACATAAACATCCTCCTTCAACTCTCCATGTAAGAATGTCGTCTTTACATCTAAGTGATGAATCTCCCATTCATGTGAAGCTGCAAATCCAATCAACAATCTTATGGTTTCAAGTGTTGCAACCGGTGCAAAGACTTCATCAAAATCTTTGCCGGATTCTTGTACATATCCCTTAGCTACAAGCCTCGCCTTGTATTTGTTGATAGTACCATCCGCATTCTTCTTGATTTTGAAAATCCACTTGAGACCAATTACCTTTACCACACTAGGTTTATCGATTAGAGACCATGCCTTGTTCTTGTTGATAGAATCAATCTCTTCTTTGCATGCTTGTCTCCAATTTGACGAATTCTTTGCTCAGACCATCTCTTGCTGGAACATCGTTTTGATTGTTTTAAAGCTAATATGTCTCAATCTTGCATGCCACGTTCAAGTACCGTCTTCAATCCTTGTGTGTACGCATATTGGTTTACCTATCTTTAGATTTATCTTGTAAAGTCTATTAGCTGAACGTGTCACCTTTACCAAGAGTCTTCCACTTGGATCATGGATTGTCAAGTAATCTTGTCTCATCGTCACATCGCACCCGGCTTCCGTAGCTTGTCCTAAGCTCAAAATGTTTATCTTTAGTTCTGAAATGTAGTAGATATCGGTGACAAGTTTTTGCTCATTCATCTTGCTTTGAAATATAATCAATCCTTTTCCTTCGATTTCAATGGATCTATCTTCAAATTTTACCTTTCCTTTTATGTTCTCGTTGAGCTCCAAAAATATGTCTTGTTGCGAGTCATGTGGTTGCTTGCTCTGTTGTCAAGATACCAACCTCCTCCTTCTCCTTCTTTGGTTTCATACTTCTTTGGTAAAACGTTTTCTGCATTCATGAACACGACTTCATGCATATATAGGACTAGATCGGCTTCTTTCGTCTATACTTTATTTGTTTCTTGTGTCTTTTGTGTTCTTTCAGAACATGAGGAAGCATAGTGTCCTGGTTTATCACAAAGATAACAAATCACTTTTGATCGGTCCTTCTTTTCTCTTGTCTGGTTTTGATCACCTTGATTTGTTCTTTCTTAGGAGTTGAATCTTCTTCCTCGTCCACCTCTTTTTCCTCTGCCTCCTTTTCCACGTCCTCTCCCTCTTGTCGCCGAAAAGCTTTGTTGTTCCGAGTTTACGTAAAACTTTTCTTGTGTTTCGGCAAGATTCTCCTCATCGAGAATTCTTTCTTCATAGGCCTTGAGTCTTCTTATGATGTCTTCAAACGCTGTGGTGTTTAGATCTAGCACTTGCTCGAGAAAGTCTATGATCTGGATGTACTTTCTCCATGGTAAGCTATTGAGAAACTTCTTCACAAGTTTTGGTTCCTCAATCGTTTGTCCAAGAGAAGATGACTTTGATGCTAGCTCCGATAACTTTCCCGCAAAGCTATTGATTGTATCCGTGTCCTTCATCTTGATCCGTTCAAACTCGCTCATTAGAGTTTGAAATCTTGCTTCCTTCACACGATCGGCTCCTAGATGACGAGATTTGATCGCCTCACATATCCCTTTTGAAGAATCTTGCTCGCCTACTTGCAAGATAAGAGCCTTCGGGATTGATTGAAATAATAATCCTATTGCAACATCGTTCTTGTCGGAGCTGTTTGAACAAGGTCCAATCGTTTTCCACACCTTATGGATGCGCAATAAGACATTCATCCTCATGGACCATACCGTGTAGTTTGTTGATGTTCGCATGGGGCATTGGATCGACGATGAGATGAATTCCTTCGGCCGTGAAGTGGTGATGTCTCCCATGGCTCAATTAGATCGACTTATTGATCTAATGATCTTCATGATCGATTTAACATAGACGCTTTGCTACCAAATAAAGTGTTTTAAAAAAAGTGTTCTTAGCTTTTGTATAAAGACTAACTCTCTTTATTAATGTTTAGAAACTCTCTCAAAACTAATCTTTCAAAAGCTCTTAACTTTTCTCCATATCAATTGTCACAACTCAACAATGATATTTATAGGCTTAGCACACCTTTGCTAATCTTATTCCTAGTAGGACTAGATAACTCCTAATCCTATCATATTTAGCTTAAGCTCATCTTTATCTGACCAACTTGTTAAACATATCTTAAGCTACATGATAAAGTTGAAGTTTATCCAACATCATTACACAAGAGTAAAATATATTAGGCAACAACTTACTAAATTCGATTTTCCCAATCTAATTTCTCCAATATAATCGATAAATCACTCCCCAAAAAGATTACCCGTGACAATGAACCAATCGATCCCTAATGAACTAAAAATCATTTTACTAAAAACAGATAAATGGAACTCTAATCAGTCACAAAAATCAATTTTCCCAAACGACTTCCCCAAATAATTCGAACAATCATAACTCTAAATGAAAAATCAAATTTTCTCAAGCACATACCTCATCTTCTCTATTTTTCTCCGTTGACAAATAGGTCCTCGTGTTTCCAAATCTATTCAAAATGTTAATACCATTTTCTTCTTTTCATAAATCGTTTTGTCAATTTGAGAATAGATGTTTTGGGAGAAAATCAGTGCTAATCAGATTTTTGCCCAAATACATTAACAACAGTGGGATTCCGTTTAAGTATTAGTCATGCTTGTTTAAAAATTTAACAAGGTTTGCATTTCTTTCTAAAACGTAAATGTCGGGCGTAATAATGGGGCTGATTGGTAACGATTATTACTAAATAATTTTACTATATATTTTTGGCTAGAGATCATTTGGGTTTAAAGACTGTGACTATAACTTTAAATTATTTCTAAAAGTCTGATTGGTAACAAAAACTGTAGAAGTTGTAACTTTAAATATTTATAAAATTTTGATTGTTAACAT
The DNA here is from genome assembly GCA_004349715.1 of Crucihimalaya himalaica. Lineage (NCBI taxonomy): Eukaryota > Viridiplantae > Streptophyta > Magnoliopsida > Brassicales > Brassicaceae > Crucihimalaya > Crucihimalaya himalaica. The sequence goes on along the minus strand of SMJT01000224.1, from coordinate 23,620 downwards.
AGAAGCTAGGACTGTTATTTTAATATTTTTATTTTTTTAATTATAGCGACATAAGGAAAATTTTTTTATTGATTTTAGAAAAGAAATTAATATTCAGAAATAAACTAATAGATAAATATTTTAAACAAATAAATTTATTTATATTTATTATTTCATGCCAAAATTTAATACTCAAATACATCAACAAGAAGTGGGATAAACTTAAAAAAACTGGGGTGAAAATGTGGAGCTTGGGGATCGTCTAAAATAGTTTATCTTATTAATTTTAATTTTGATTTGAATATTTTTTTATATATTGGTATGCCTTAAAATTTATTTGTTTTGGGTTTTTTGCTAAACTAGACCCTTATTTCAAGTCAATTCCAAAACTAGACCCCTCTTTTTTTTTTTTTCCAAAATACCTTAAAATACTCTTCCCAGCTTTTTTTTTTTCACAAAAATACCTAGCGCAAACTTCTCCTGTGATGTCTGGTAGCTGGGTTTGAAAAACAATAACCCAAATATTCTCACGTAATAACGAAACTGACATCGTTTTCAATAGTACCCAACCATACTTACCAAACAAAATTGAGCTCTCAATGCTTCAAACAACCAAATTAAGTGATGTTAATGCTCTAAAACTGAGTTAAAAGCTCCATTTTTGTCGATCTCCTCTCTCATTTCAACCATTTAACTCTATAATATCGTTTTCAATATTTACCATCCATATATCTTGCGATTTACTAAGATTCTAGCATAAAAACGCTTGGGTTGCTTAGGAATTGGTGGCATGATCAGTTCTTGGGCGTTTATGAAGCTAAACACAAGCTCAAACCGAATCTTGGTAATTTTTGCTTCATTTTCTCCGATTTTCCAGAACGCAGACTTCATGGGTGAAGTCTCAATAGTCAACTGGGGGTTAGTTTTGCAATAGACTTTTTTGGGTCTCAGACTTCACGATTGAACCACGATGAAGTCTGAAGTTCTCCTTTGAAAACAAAAAATGGTGTTTAGACTCCACTGTCGAAGTCTGCTTACAAGGGGTATAGTTTTGCAATTGACCGTTAAGTCTGACTTTGTACAAAAACTTCTCCTGTGAAGTCTGCGAAAAAGGCGGTTAGTTTTGCAATTGACCGGAACGAAGACTTTTTATCGAGATTTCATCTGAGAAGTCTGNATATATAATTTGCATTTTCGAGATATTAAATTTTTTACATGTGTATTAGTTATTGTTGTTGTTTATGTATGAATTTCACATCTCAATGTCTTATATTCTATCTTAAATCGATTTTATGAATTTCTGATAATTATTTTTCAACAGACTTCACCTTTGAAGTCTACTGTCAAACAAACTAACAGTTTGCATTTGTGTTGTTTCAAATGTTTTTCAGAAAATGGTTCAAGTACCTGCTGTCTATGGAGAATGGGTGATGAGAGACTGTAAGTGGCATTTTGAGGTGGATAATCCCAAAGAAGGGAGAATGTTTTTCTTGTACACACTGTGAACTCATTGAGATGGCACTAGCAGACTATGAGCTGGACAAGAACGACTTCGTCGAGTTAACTTACTCGTTGCCGAATTCAATGTTGCAACTAACAGACACAGATTGTCCTACACCACCTATGCATGTCTCAAATGATAGACAACTGCGGTCCTTGGTTGAGTTATGTAAAACTCATGATGTACGCCTTTTCGTCTCGAGTCGTTTTGGTATGGCTAGTGGCAATGAGGTTGTTGGTGAAAATGTTGACGAACACCTTGAGGACGATGTAGAAGAGTTTGAAGATGAAGATATGGATATATCTGATGGTGGTGAGGGTAATGTCAACGACGATGATGATGATGATGCAGAAGAATCTCATGCTGGTGAGGTTAAAGACGAATACCTTGAGGATTATACTGTGTATGGAAAAGTTAAGGATGAAGATGTTAGTGAAAATGATGATGATGATAATACGTGTCTTGTTGCGGAAGGTGGCTTTATTGGTGAAGGCCCAAGAACCAACATGACATGGTCAGACAGTATCTATACGACTAGGAGTTTTCCTACAAAGGATGCACTTGTATCCTAGCTGCGGTTGACGGCGATAATGTCAAAATTTACGTTCAAAGTGCATAAGTCTACACAAAAGTTGTTTGTAACCATTTGCGGTGTGAAAGGATGCAATTGGAGGATTAGAGCGGCTGTGAAAAACGAACCAAAAAGGTTTTGGGTTACCTTGTACAAAAAAGATCATACTTGCAATGTGGTGGACCAAATTTCTCTACGCAAATGTCATGCTCCGAGATATATTGTTAAATTGTTTTATGATGAATGGAAAACAATCGATGGAGTAACGCCAAAGATGATTAGATATGCAATGAAGAATAAATATGGTATGCAGATGAATTATACCACTTCCTATAGAACTTTAATATTTGCACAACAATTGGTGAGGGGAAAAGCGGAAGATGGATATGAGCAGCTGCCGTCTTATCTCTATCGCATCGGGCTAGCCAATCCTAGAACCGCCACTGATCTTGTAGTTGATGATCAAAACAGATTCAAATATCTGTTTATGGCTCTTGAAGCCTCTTTTACCGGTTTTGAGTTTCAGAAGACGCTATGAGTCTCACAACAAAACATAGCAAGGGAGTTGAATATTTGCTAACTATTCGTCAGCATTATGCTGACCAGATGACTGTCGAACGTATAGACGGTTGGCGATTTCACGTGACGGGAGGACATAGAGATTGTACCATTGATTTCCAACATCGAACATGTGGATGTGGAGTGTATGATGTTGAGAAAATACCATGCTCACATGCTATTGGTGCTGCTCCTGAGCTTAAAATAGATGTTGCCGCCCTCATATGCCCGTCATACGCAAAGGAATATTCGTATTCGACGTATGCAAGCAACATTTTCCCCAAAACCGACGATATCAAAGAGCCCCAGTTTTCCAAAGTTTTCCCTCCACTCATCCGGTGTCCTCCTGGAAGGCAGAAGAAGTCAAGGTAGGGAACATAAGGGTACTTATCTTTTTGCTCCGCAGGAGAAAGAAGGTTCATAAGATAAGCCATTATATCGCAAACAGGATGTAATGCAGTGTCAATCTCCTCATCCTTGCAAATAGTTAGATTGTTATCCCAAATAATGATGTGTCTCTTATGAATATCAATCATTATCGCAACCCAATGCATATCCTTGATGTTAAGAGAGGTGTAGATTTCATCCACATCTTCACCCCACATCTTATTAGATCTGCAGAACTCTGGTTGCTCTCATGTGAAGAGATCAAACGCCCCAGCAGGTAGCAATCTGCCTAAACCGTTTTCATCACCACTTTCCAGAAATTCTTGGTACATAGACTTCCAAAACGTGGTGAAGATGGAATTAAGGAAGCAGATTATGTCGCTCCTAAACCATTGTGGGTGCTTCGTGAACCGTTGTCTTAGTAGATTGATTCCAGCATCAATGTGCTGCAGTAAGCAAATAGTTAGTTATTGTAAAGCAACATTACAAGTAATAATAAAAAAAACAAAAGTCTCCATATGAAGTCTGAGACTTCACCCTCAGACTTCACTCTCAGACGTATTACACGAAGTCTCACCAGGTCCCAAAGCCATATTGTGGGAGACCACAACGTACGGTACCAGAATGTGGTTGAGTTTTCTACGGGTTTCTTCATCTTTAACTTCCTTTAAAGTGAAGTCACACACACATTCAAATCACATCACATAAAGTATGTTTAAAAGGGTGCTTAAATAGTGTGACTTACGGGCAAGTCGCCAAGAAGGCAATCAGCTTGGCTTTTTTGTCCTTGTCAATAGGACCAAAAGGGTCATAGCCATTGCCAGAACGAACAACCAGCCTCTCTAGCAACTTTTGTCGATCACCCATCTTCGTAGCCCATGAGCAATGCTGCTTTCTCCTTCAAGTTCTGTTTTGCCCTTTTTGCTTTATCAAACTCCATATCTACATCTTTGGAGTTTTCTACCAGCACAACACTTTCTTCACTGCCCTAGTTAACACTGCTCTGCATAGTTTGAAGCAAACATCCTTTTATTGCAATTTCCAATGGACAAACAAACATCATTCAAGTATAAATTTTACAAGTTTCTGATTATAGAGTTAAACATTCTCCCAAACAATCCAACATAAGAGTTAAACATGCCAAAAAATTTCACATCATTTGTGTGACTGACTACTCCTGGCAGCTACTCTTTTACTTTTCCTCTCCACCTTGGGAATCTTTGGGATAAGGGGATGATGACTAACCCTTCGTCAGGTGCATTTGATTTGGCTTCAGATTGAGCCTGCTTCTCCTGAGGATTCTCTTTCACTTTCTCGGGTAGATTCTTCATAGCTCCGCTGGTGAATTTATCAAAAGCAGACCTCAGATCTTCTACTTTGTCAGTGAGTAAGACAATCTTCGTTCCAAGCTCAACCAACTGCCCCTTCAACTCTGCCTCAAACGTGTTGAGTCGAGTGTCAACTACATCCTTCAACGCATCACATATGTCGCTGCTCAAATTCAGGGGATAGACGGACTTTCTTCAAACTACCCTCTTCAGGAGCTTCCAGCTCTCTCTTAATGCCATGATAAGGCTCATCCTTCACCTCATCCTTCACCTCATCCTTCACCTCATCCTTCACCTTCAAAGGATTCTTCACCTTGAAGTTTGAGGGCAACACACCCATAGATGGCCAATGTCCTTTTTGCCACTGCCAAGGATTCATTGAGAATTGTCTATACATTGCTTTCACAATGTTGAAAATTCTCTCATCCTCCTCATCATCATCCCACCGTGGAAACATCTCCTCGAATGCTTTGCCTACATAGCTGCAGATTCTGGTCTACAAACATAAAAATGAAAAGAGGGAGATCAGAAAATATAATAACAGACTTCATGTGTGAAGGGTATGCAGCAAACTTGTCCAGATCCATCAGATAATATACCTGCTTAAGGATGCCATTTCTGAGGGTTTTCCTCACTCTTGATCCTTTGTAAGCTAAAAGAGGTGGCGTTGGGTCAACGGGGAGAGGATCTCCAACCTCTTTTGCAAAGTCCGGTAGGGGAAAGTAAACCCAAGACTGCAACGCTTGGACAAACCCGCTGATGTGATAAATCCTGGAGATATCCGCAGCCTTCACCGACGAAATCAAAATCTTGAAAGCTACTCTTCCCCAAGGGTATGCAGCAAACTTGTCCAGATCCATCACCAGCCTAGCAAGGTTTACATTGATGCTCTGATGGTGAGGGTGTGCATCAATGCAGCTTGCAAGGATTGCTAGATAGCCCAACCTCACGCGATCTTCCGGATCCCAGTGAGCACATCGTCTACACGCTGATACCAAGTCTTCATAGCTTGGTCCAACCGCCACATCGACTCCAAGCTTTACCCAAAACTCTCTCAGCACATCCGTGATCTCAGCCTCAGGCTCCGGAGTCATAAGGTTTTCAACATATTCGCAGTTGAGCCCGGTGATGTGTTCAAACTCGTTTATAGAGAATCTCATTGGGACTTCACCAACTAGACTCCAAATCTCATGCTTCTTGAAGCATACAAGTTGGAAACCGAGCATATAGTGGACCAACCTTGATGCCCATGCGATATGTTGCTCGTGGTACATTAGGAAGACACCCAGAGGGGAAGTCCAAATCCTCTCCCATTCATCACGAGTTAGTGCACCCTTGACAGCTATAAGAAGCTTAGGTGTTCCGCTGTAGTAGCCTATACTTTTTTCAGGCTGCGGCTCAGCATCTTTGGTGAAATGTCTGGGTGGAAACTCTGGCATATGGTGAAAATCCTCCTTCGGTTCATATTCAGTTATTTCGCGCGAAAGAGCCATACTACAAACCTATGTCACAGAAGAAAAAACGGGAAGTTAGATAACTGTGAAGTGTACGAGACTTTGCCGGTGAAGTCTTCATGATAGAATTCCCGTTATGAAGTTCCAACCTCTAAGTAAATCTGATATCAGAGAAGGGACAAAGGACGAAGAGAACTAAACTGATAATATAATTTGATTAGATGAATAAAGATTGAAGATGTGAAATTAGACCGGCTGCGGAATTCCCAGATCTGCAAATAAAATAAAAGATGGGATTAGATACTAGAAAAACAAGAAGAAGAACATTTCAGAGAAAGAGTAGAGAGAAGGGTGTCATCGGTACGAGAGAGGGTTGTCGTCGTAGAAGAGAGTAGTCGTCGTTGATGGTGGATTTTCCGGCGAGAAAGAGTGTCTGGGCGTTTAGAAGTTTGGGGTTTTCGCCGGCAGGGAGGAGAATATCGATAACTTACGGCAAAAGAGGTAGAAAGAGTGTTCGGCAGCGTTTATGAGATTTCCGGCGACTTTTGGTGATTCGGAGGAGAAAAAAGGAGCGATGGAGTTTCTTAATTTTTTTAACCTCAGATTAACTTTTGCAATTTCATTTCTATCTTGTTTAGTAGATATGTAAGTTTTTTTGCCCCCAAAATTTTACCCCCCAATATTTTTTTTATTTTCGCCCCCCGTCAACATTTTAACCTAAACATATTTTTCAGTTTTCGGAATTTTTAAAATTTTTTCGAAATTAGATAAATCGTTTACTTAGCATGACGAATGTGCTATTGAGACTTCGCCGAAAGAAGTCTCTCACAAGCAAGTCTGCCGGTTGAGGTGCTATATTCAGGATCATTTCAGAACATCACTCGGAGGACTTTCGTTACAGACTTTCGTATACGAGACATTACTGAAGAAGTCTGTAACCCTTGAAACAAAACATTAAAGAACCAGAAACGCTGTATTTTTTTTAAAAGTTCAGCGTCGCTTAAAGATACGTCTGTCTTTTTCAGTTTCCCATCTATTAATCATTCACCTCCAAGAACGGAAGTCGTTTCTTCACTGTTTTATCTCCAGCAACACGACACCAAACTCCACACAAGAAAAAAAAAACACTGATGGATGCATTTACGACCTCTAAGCCGAATGCAAACTGAAAAGACCAATGGAAGCAAAACAGATTGGTGTTTTTATAAGTCAAGATTCTCCTGCGCCTACTCTTACTCTGTTCTCATGAAGGTCCCTCATTGGTCGGCTAACGGTATTAGTAGAAATGAAGCGGTAAGAGATATTACTTACATGAAGACAGTGCAGTGCACATGGGATCTGACGCAATACATATACTTTGGTGGAATGCCTGTTTTCTTTATGCAGGGAAGTTAAGATGGGAGTTGTGATTAACTCCAGGTACATGCCAACGTTCCTCTGGATTGGAGAAAGTATGAAGGGCACTGGATCTAGGAAATACAGAAGAGTAGTCAGTAACAGCCAGGATTCAGCAGCGTTCCGTGCAAGCACTGCCCTGCTTCGTACTTACAATCCTGTCTACAAAGACTGAAATCTAAAATCGATCATTTGAACGACAAAGCACTACTTGGATTTTTTAAGTTTTACCATACGTGACATCAAACTAAAACAAACGTGCTATAGGTATGCATGCAAATTTGTTAAGACCAATAATTTATATGCATGTAACTTTATTTAACTGAAGGAGAACACTTATGATGTAGATACTATGGGCATGCTCTGCAACACATGCCCCCTTCAGGAGAGTCCACATGGCCGTGCACATACAAAGAGTGTGTTTCACATCAAGGATGCCATGTAAGTTTAAACCAAACAATAATAACACCATGACGAAACTCACATTATTGTAATTTACAACCACCTTTTATTAATCATAATAGGGACAATATGTTAAAGTGTGTGGCAACCGGTGAACACGCTTATAACTTCTGGAATGCCTTTAGGACCAAGAAGGGTGGAGCGGTGATCGTGGTGCTTAAATTATGGAGGATCAATCCATTCTCGCGTAAGTGTGTTATTCACTACAGTTTAACATATCGTAATTGATCTCGACAATACTAATCTAATTCTCATAGGTGGTGATGATAACACTTGGCTGGAAACTGAAGAAGGCTTATCAGACATTTTGTTCAACCCAGCGATGGAAGAGGTTGGAGATTTGAGAGACGACTTCTTGATGTTTGATATGATAGCAAGATACAGGGCAATTGTCCCTAGATAGGGAATTTATCTATCTAAATCTCTGTTTAAGAACATAAATTTCAATTATTTTAAACTTTGTTTAAGATTAATTTGAATTTCAGACTTCTACAAAGAAGTCTACGATAACAAAATTTTACAGACTTCACCCGAAACTCGAGAAGTCTGTAAGCCCTAAACTCTAAAATTCGAATGTTTATTTCACTCTTTGTTAACAAATACTAACATTTGACATCAAAATAGTATAACATATTCAAAATCTAACAATTATACGAAGGATCGCCATTTTATATCAAAAACATATCAAACTAAGTCTAACCCTAAAGATATATGCATGGATTCTTACCCATTGGCAACCTCTAACCTATATGCCTCACATGGTTTACATCAAATGGCTTAGTTTTATGAATTTTTATTTTTAAACCTATTCGATTAGATGTAAAATAATTTATCTTTCAAAAAACTTTTATCGAAACTTTTTTATTTTCTTATTAAAATTTCACATTTAATTATGGTTCCAGACTTGATGGTCGAAGTCTGAACCATAATTAAACCTTAGATTTAAATTAGAAAAATAATAAAAAATAATTTCAATGCAATTTCTTCTAAAGAAAATAAGATTATCCTAAATATGAACTTTATAAATTAAAATTTCAGAAACTTTTAAAAAAATTAAGGTTGATTATGTTCTACAAAGAAGTCTACGATAACAAAATCTTACAGACTTCTACAAAGAAGTCTACCAAATGGAGAACAATCGATGGAGTAATACCGAAGATGATTAGATCTGCAATGAAGAATAAATATGGGTATGCCGATGAATTATACCACTTCCTATAGAGGAAGTCTGTGCTGGAAGTCTCGTGGAGAAGTCTCTAATTGGTTGTTCTGTATGAATATGAAGTCTCTAGTTGAAGTCTACTCGTGAAGTCTACTTTTAAAGTCTTATTTTCAAACTTTTACTTATATAGGTATGACCAGTTCTTTTTGTATTTTTGCGGTTTTCGAACTTTTTATTTGATTTACAAAATCAAGGTTCCAATAATAATTAACATAATAAGAGAAATTAAAGATAATTAACATAATAAGAAATCAAAGGTTCCAAAAGATAATTAACATAATAAGAGAAATTCAAGATAATTAACATAAAACTAAAAAAATAAAGTTCCAATCCATTCAAAAGAAATTAAAAATAAATAAATTAAAGGTTCATTGAAATCCAAAGGATCAGGTGCTCTTTGATCTCCCGGCACGAAAAGATTGTGTTTTGTTGTCTAAGAGGAAGATGATGATGAGGATGAAGATGAAGATGAAACTCCCACTTACTAACCCTGACCCTGAGATGTCAATGCAAAATTTTGTCAACCTGGTGAAGAAAGAGTACGATAATGCACGAAAAGATTGTGTTTTGTTGTCTAAGAGGACGAGGGTTGATTGCAACTCGGGTGGAATGTTTTATCTTGAGTCAAATGGTGAAAAGATGAAACGGTCCACCCTAGTTATGTAGACTTGAGCAATGCCTTTTTCATCTTTTCACCATTTGACTCAAGATAAAACTTTCCACCCGAGTTCTAATCAACCCTCGTCCTCTTAGACAACAAAACACAATCTTTTCGTGCATCACGTTGACAAATTTTGCATTGACATCTCAGGGTCTGGGTTAAAGTGTGAGTTTCATCTACATCTTCATCTTCATCTTCATCTTCATCTTCATCTTCATCGTCATCTAGAATCAATGCCCTCTTCACCGACCGCCTGCTACTCATCTGATATGCGAAGACAGAAACATAATAGCTTTGAAGATATGAATAGATGGTTGCGATTCCCAGATCTGCGAATCAAATAAAAGATGGGATTAGAGTTTGGGGTTTTCCCGCAAGGAGGAAGAATATCGATAACTTATGGCGAAAGAGGAGAAAGAGTGTCGGCGTTTAGAGATTTCCGGCGACGTTTGGTGATTCGGAGGAGAAACAGAGCGATGGAGATTTTTTAATTTTTGTACATAGATTAACAATTGCAATTTCAATTTTATCTTGTTTAGTAAATGTAAATTTTTTTTTATTTTATTCCCCCAAAATTTTTTGCGAAACATTTCAAAATTTTGGATTTATTTGAATTTCAGACTTCTACAAAGAAGTCTACGATAACAAAATCTTACAGACTTCACACGCGAAGTCTACCGTGAGACTTCACCCAATACTCGAGAAGTCTGTAAGCCCTAAACTCTAAAATTCGAATGTTATAATATATTCAAAATCTAACAACTATACGAAGGATCGCCATTTTATATCAAAAACATATCAAACTTAGTCTAACCCTAAAGATATATGCATGGATTCTTAACCATTGGCAACCTCTAACCTATATGTCTCACATGGTTAACATCAAATGGCTTAGTTTTATGAAATTTTTTAAAACCTATTCGATTTGATTTAAAATAATTTATCTTTCAAAACATTTTATCGAAATATTTTTTATCATTTTTTAATTAAAATTTCACATTTAATTACGGTTCTATACTTCATGGTCGAAGTCTGCGACTATTTATGGTATTTTAGAACATAATCAACCTTACATGCTTAAAATTTATGAAATTTTCTTTTTTAGATAAAGTTCATATTTTAGATAATCTTATTTTTTTTAAAAGAAATTGCATTGAAAATATTTTTATTATTTTCCTGATTTAAATCTAAGGTTTAATCACGGTTCAAACTTCATGGATGTCATGAACGAAGTATACTGTGAGACTTCGTTCAAGAAGTCTACGCCGCACAGAGGTTAGAACTGTAATTGCAGCTTATGTTTTTTTTTTGCAAATAAAGGGGTTAATGTAATTTCCATACCCCAAAGGTCTAGTTTTGCATTTGTTTCAAGTTGGGGTCTAGTTTTGCATTCAAACTCAAGTTTTGGTCTAGTTTTAGCAATTCCCCATATATATATATATATATATATATATTTTATTTTATACTTATACAAAGAGAATCTTCAAAGGTATAACCTTATATATGTGATTTGAGTTTTAATATTATATATATATATATATATATAGTTATATGTGTTTGTGTATAATTATCATTGTGTTTGTGTAAAATGATAATTTTAATATATTTATATAATGATATTTTTGAATTTTAATATTTATATAAGATTATATATATGTGTGTTTATGTAAAATTACCAATAAAACACAACGGCTCAAGTGGTTAAACCGTAACTGTTTTGTCTCAAAGGTGAGGGGTTCGAATCTTAGTTTTGTTGTTTTAAAAAAAATCCTAAACGATGCGGCTCATATGGCTCAGTCAACTCAAAGTTTATGATTAAAAAAAAAGTCAACTGAAAGTTTATGTTTTATTTTTAAAAACGATAATTTAACGGAATCTGTTAACGTTGATTTAACCCCGTTAATTTGATCCGTCAGTTGACTTAACGTCATGCCTTATTTGGCTCGGTCAACTTAAACTTCATGATTTAAATGAAAGTCAACCAAAAGTTACATGTTTGATATGACTAAGGATTGATTGTTTGACCATTTGAAAAGGCATAATGTTTTTTAGCATCCAATCATATATAATACTAAAAGCATAAGGGTAATCATTTAAATACCTAATATGCTCGGTGGGGGAATGCTTTGTGATGAAGCATTTCCCAAGCATTAAGCTTTATTTTTACATAAAGACAAAAATACCTTTAATATATTTATTAAGTTTTTTTACAAAAATTATTATAAAAACTATTATAAAATTTTATTTCATAAGATACTTTTTGATATTGAATAATAATTTTCCCTTTTATAAATATGAGACTTTTAAGTTTGTATGATATTTGTAAAATCATTAAAATATTTATTTGTAATTGTTTTATTTTCTTATAAATATTATAGTTTATATGTTCATATGAAATATAAGTATTCTATTTTTATGTTCATATGATATTTTTATAGCGACATATATTNTTATATATATATATATATATATAGTTATATGTGTTTGTGTATAATTATCATTGTGTTTGTGTAAAATGATAATTTTAATATATTTATATAATGATATTTTTGAATTTTAATATTTATATAAGATTATATATATGTGTGTTTATGTAAAATTACCAATAAAACACAACGGCTCAAGTGGTTAAACCGTAACTGTTTTGTCTCAAAGGTGAGGGGTTCGAATCTTAGTTTTGTTGTTTTAAAAAAAATCCTAAACGATGCGGCTCATATGGCTCAGTCAACTCAAAGTTTATGATTAAAAAAAAAGTCAACTGAAAGTTTATGTTTTATTTTTAAAAACGATAATTTAACGGAATCTGTTAACGTTGATTTAACCCCGTTAATTTGATCCGTCAGTTGACTTAACGTCATGCCTTATTTGGCTCGGTCAACTTAAACTTCATGATTTAAATGAAAGTCAACCAAAAGTTACATGTTTGATATGACTAAGGATTGATTGTTTGACCATTTGAAAAGGCATAATGTTTTTTAGCATCCAATCATATATAATACTAAAAGCATAAGGGTAATCATTTAAATACCTAATATGCTCGGTGGGGGAATGCTTTGTGATGAAGCATTTCCCAAGCATTAAGCTTTATTTTTACATAAAGACAAAAATACCTTTAATATATTTATTAAGTTTTTTTACAAAAATTATTATAAAAACTATTATAAAATTTTATTTCATAAGATACTTTTTGATATTGAATAATAATTTTCCCTTTTATAAATATGAGACTTTTAAGTTTGTATGATATTTGTAAAATCATTAAAATATTTATTTGTAATTGTTTTATTTTCTTATAAATATTATAGTTTATATGTTCATATGAAATATAAGTATTCTATTTTTATGTTCATATGATATTTTTATAGCGACATATATTTTTTAATATTTAGTTTTTTGTAGATCATATATTTTCACCTTAATATGTTTGTGGTTCACAAATTTTATATTGACAAACTAGTTTTACATTATATAATTATGTATGTTTTATAATTATGTATGTTTTGGTAATTTACATTGTATATGTGACATCTCTACCAATCATATAATTTTAACATAGTTTATATCTTCAGCAGCATTATGCTTATGCTACTTAATGCTACTGCTCTACTATGAGTTGTACCAATCAAGCCCTAAGTCTGAACTCATGCCTCAAATGACCGATTTGAACAAGTTCATGGTTATTATGACATTTTTCCCGTTTTATATGTAAACTAGGTGAGGATTTTTTTCATCAATTTTTACTTTAGTTTTTATTTATATATATTTTTTGAAATATTATGTGTTTTTGTTTAATTAACCTAAACTTTTTTATTGTATATAACATTTGAAAGTGGAAAATAAATATATTAGTTAGGAAAAATTGGTCAATATTTCATAATAAACTATTTAAAAGGTTTTGAATTAGACTTTATCAACTTTCATTTTACTTTTTAACGTATTAACTTTTTTATTCGCCGTGACCGGTTGCGCTATTTTTTATCCTTGCGTTCACATATAAAAAATAGTTATGTATTGTGACTTCGAAGTCTCTGTAAATAGCCAAGCTGTTTTAAATATGAGTAGTATGTACTCTTAACATTTTAGAAAATTTTAACTTTTAAACATGGTTTCGTCCAAAAATATTAGCATCGAAGTTATGTGTATTCTAATATTAATTCATGAGTTCTTTTGTAAAAAAAATATAGCATCAACAAATTTAAATCTTTTTGCTCCTTTTCTTTTGCTTCTAGGTAAACTACTTAAAGTAAAATAGAGCAGATTTATAGCATACGATAAAACTAAAAATAAAATATTTACAAGAAAGACAATACAAGATACTTATATTGCTATCAATTTGATTTTACACTGTCGCCATCAACCTACATTTTAGCGCATGTAAATGATAAAAAAAAATTTTATGCACCTCAAAATGTGTGATACTTCTTCTCAAATATCTTTTACAAATTTAGAAAGCATCAACCATATTAAATGTAACTAATTTACAAATGTAACTAATTTAGAAAAGGTAGAAATTTTGAAAATATTAAGTGTTGAATTACTAAATCATAAAAACATCAACCATATTAAATTCTGAAATTTAATAAGCTCTACATAACTCTCTCTTTCTCTCTATATATATATATATATATATATATATATATATTGATGAGGAAAATGTTAAATCAATAAGGGAAGATGAAGAGATTTGACAAGAAAAAGATAGGTGAAAGAAAGACAAGGAAATAAAAATGTAAAAGCATATCCATCACGAGTATTTTAATTGTTGAGAGCCCCATATATTAAAATAATATTTTTTATTATTTATTTTAGAGTGTTGCGAGATGTATATTTTTTTTGAGTGAAAGACTCATATTCACATACCCTCGGTGGAAATGCTCGAAGGAGTTGAATAAGCAAAAGAATAAAGATCACATGTCATTTATTTCTGACTTTGTGAATACGTAAGTCCTAAACTTTATCGTATTTTTGAAGTACATTCTTGAGAGAACTTTATTTTGAGTAAATAATTACATTTTATGCCATTGTAGTTCAGAAAAAATTTGAGAAGCTCATTAAGGGTATCTTGGTATTTGTTCACGAGGATCGTGAGTTCTAATCTCGGCCGTTCATCGCGAATCTGTAGCTCTAATCTCGGCCATTTATCCTGGTGTGTTGTTTTAATCTAGACCCTTGGTTGCTTACAAACAAAATCTGTTTTTTAATTTAAACAATACGAAATCAATTACCGTTTAACATCCCAAAATATCCCGTAGTCTTCTATCAACAGAACTTAAATTAAGCAATTATCATTTATTTCACCAGACAATTAAGCAATTAGCATTTATTTTTCCTAATAATTAGCAATTAGTATCTAAATTAAACTTTTTAATCGGAGATCTTATGGTTTAATATATATAAACTATACACATCGAATGTAAGAAAATAAAAGAATTAAAAGCAATTACCTTACATGATAATGATTAGTTCAATACATCTACATAAATTTAAGAAACATAATTAAAAGCATATCCCTTAAACATTCAAAATGATCTAAACAATTTTTCCCAAAACATCTTAACTATATTATTTTTTTCCTTTAACAAAGTATTCTTTACCATCAATTTCGGTTTTTTGAAAAAAATCATGCTTGCTCACAAAGGTTTGGAATTAATAGATCTTGGTGAGAAAATCTAAACAATTAATCTTTCTCAAAATATCCTAACAATATATTTTTCCCCATAACGACAATATTTATCATTAATTCAATTTTTTTATATGAAAAATCTTGATTGCTTTCACTTCTCTAAAACAAAATATCATTCATTCAATTGAGATATTTAAAATATATGAACCATTATTTTTGGATTTCTTCTTAAACTAAAATTTTAGATATCAATTCAAACTTGATTTGCAAGATATTCCTAAATTCGTTC
Source organism: Crucihimalaya himalaica (assembly GCA_004349715.1). Classification (NCBI taxonomy): domain Eukaryota; kingdom Viridiplantae; phylum Streptophyta; class Magnoliopsida; order Brassicales; family Brassicaceae; genus Crucihimalaya; species Crucihimalaya himalaica. Next base: position 8,190 of record SMJT01000224.1, on the reverse strand, counting down.
ATGTAGTACCTAGCCAACTTCTATTATTATAAATAACCTTTCACAAACAAAAAACTACCACAACATCATATCATTTCTTCATATGGATAAATCTTCCATTTTCTGTCTCATTTTGATAAACACGAGGGTTGTTAATTTTAATCATGACAGTTAATCAATTAATGAGATTAAACGTTTAAATCTTGGCCCTTCATCTCATAATACATCATTAATCAATGATTGTAGCCACAATTTAAATCGAATTCCTAAATTATCGTATTCGTTAAGCAAACAAAGGAATCAGAAATTAATATGCGCATTTTCACAATAATCCAGTTTTGGTAACTCTAAACAATCCGAGATTTTAGATTTTTTGGTTTTCCTAATATAAACACCATAATAAATTATCATTAACACTAACAATCAAAATTTGATTGCATATTCTGTTTCTAAATCCAAAACCGAGGTTTTAAAAATATATTATTCTTGCTCACCAAGATTTTCGAGATTGCTATCACAAGAAACACTCCATCTTCACATATCTCTATATATACTTGTCAAAAAAGAATAAATCAAATCACACAAAATTATCATCACGCATTACCATCAAGCAAACCTTAACAACATCTATGACGTCTTCATTTCGCCGATGAACAGGTATATACATGTTTCAAATACATGTTAATCTATTTTAGATCAAATCTAATATCAGTTTTCTGCCTTCAAATAATTTTTAGGTGGTCGAGATACATGAATCTTTTAAAATAGATTTGGTGTTTATAACTAACTTATGTAAAACTAATGCTTCCTCTAAACAGATATGATTCTCACATCCTTCAATAAATAATAGGATGCATCTATGTCAGAATCAGCCGATCATGGAATACAAAGCATACATATATGAATTTGTAAGTCTCTAAAATATAGTATAGTTGAGCTAGCTACTGATATTTGTTTATGTTGAACGTTAACAAGTTTTGTAATTTTTGCTTTAATTTACAGGGTTCCTAAGACTATATTGAGTATTTTTACAAAAATTGGAAATATTTGCGGTTTTTATAAAAAAAATTTATAACATCATATTAATTTTTACAAAAATTGAATTATTACAAATATATTTTTATATATTTCTCATATAGTATATTATATGTATTTATGATTTGGACATGTTCGGATATCTGTTTCTATTTGGGTTCGGAACGGGTTTGGGTTTGAGTTTTTTGAGTTTTTTGTGTTTTGAAATTAGGAACGGGTTCAGGTTTGCGTATTTTAAATATTATTGTTTACATATCGTTATTGATAAATTATAAACTAAAACATTTTTAAACTAAAACATAAAAAGAAATCCAATGATTTCAACATAAAAATATCATATTATGGTTTTGATGGGTTAGGAGTGTTATGATTTTGATGTATATGAATCCCGTAATTTACAAATATGAGTACTTATTAAATTTACATTTATATAAAAGTACTATAAGATTAGTAATCAACAAACATAGCAAAGAACTATAGAATTTTTAAATATAGATATATTAAACATATTGTTATAACTATAAAAACCGCAAGTATTATGTTTTCCTACCTAAATTTAATATATAAAACAAATAAACAAAATAACATATTAAAATTCGAAATTAAACATTTAAAAAAAATATCACTCGGTATCGCAGTATAATTTATTAACCAAAACCAAAATGAGGGTTTGACCTGTGTTGTAGGGCCAAAAAAATAATTTTTTCGTAAAGTAGATAATTATTTAAAAGAAAAACACCGGACGAGTTATGTGAAGGGATATGATTGAATCAACATTAATATATCATTATTATGGCCCTACAACACGGGTTAAATCCTTATTTTATTATATTGTTAGCACCACCAATATTATAATATTAGATATGTCGAATCAGATTAATTTAAATAATATTGTGTGAAACAAAAATTGTACGCAGTGTACCACCATGAAATAAATTATCTCATGCGATGTATTGAATACAATATACTTAACAACTTTAAATTAAATCAAAGAAAATGAAAATACAATATAAAAACAAATTTTATCCCGTGGTATTGCGAGTTCAAATCTAGTAATATTTTTATCATTGTCAAATGATATACAGTGTGAATTAACATATATTTAATTTTAAGTTCATATACATTATACAATTCTAAAATTTAATTACATAATGAATATAAAAATCAATTTTATTTAAATCAATTGATGAATTTGCTTAAATTTGACAAAAAATATTATATTCAATTCAAAAACTTTAAAATATTTAATTTACATAAAAAAATTTCCTGTTGATAACAAAATTATTTTATTAGTATAAGTCAATTCTATCATATCCTTGTATTTATTTTTTTCTTGGTAACAAATTATTTTATTAGTACCAATCAATTCTATCATATTCTTCTATTTATTATATTCTGAAATAAACTTTATATCTAATTAGCATTAAAAACTTGGAAATTCCAAGATAATATCTTTCACGTAGTTATTTTATTTTTTTTCATTTGTATTAGTATGCTGTGTTTTAAAGTATCATCTCTTGTCATCAATTTGCTTCCAGCAAACTGTCACTAGTTAAAATTTTATAGTCTTGTGATTACTATTATTTATACATTATTTAACTTATAATGTTTAGTCCACTGAATTTTAAAAATTAATTTTATTCTTATCACGATAATATTTGTGTTGTTTATTTTATTTTATTTTTGTTTTCTAACAATTTATTTCAATTTTATTTATTATAATTTCAATAAATATAGGGCTTTTTGCTAAACTATACCCTTATTTGAAGTCAATTCCAAAACTAGACCCCTCTTCCTTTTCTTTTCAAAATGCCTTAAAATACCCTTCCCAGCTTCTTTTTTCACAAAAATACCTAGCGCAGACTTCTCATGTGAAGTCTGGTAGCTGGGTTTGGAAAACAATAACCCAAAGATTCTCAGGTAATAACGAAAATGTCATCGTCTTCAATAGTTCCCAACCACACTTACCAAACAAAATTGAGCCTCAATGCTTCAAACAACCGAATTAAGTGATGTTAATGCTTTAAAACTGAGTTAAAAGCTCCATTTTTGTCGATCTCCTCTCTCATTTCAACCATTTAACTCTATAATATCGTTTTCAATCAAATATTTACCATCCATATATTCTGGCGATTTACTAAAGATTCGAGCATTATAACGCTTGGGTTGCTTGGTGGTATTGTTGGTGTGATCAGTTCTTGGCCGTTTAAGAAGCTAAAACACAAGTTCAAACCGAATCTGGTAATTTTGCTTCATTTCTCCCGATTTTCCAAGAAGGCAGACTTCATGGTGAAGTCTCAATAGTCAACTGGGGTTAGTTTTGCAATATGAGGTCTCAGACTTCACGATTGAACCACGATGAAGTCTGAAGTTCTCAAAAAAAAAAACGGTGTTTAGACTTCACCGTCGAAGTCTGGTTACAAGGGTCTAGTTTGCAATTGACCGTTAAGTCTGACTTTGTACAAAGACTTCTTCTGTGAAGTCTGCGAAAAAAGCGTTAGTTTTGCAATTGACCGGAACGAAGACTTTTATCGAGACTTCATCTAAAAAGTCTGCGTGAAAAAGGGGTTAGTTTTGCATTTGACCAAAATTCCGAAACATTGACTATTGGTAGACTTCTCGTATGAAGTCTACAACCATCGTAATTCTGGATTTAAAAATAAATTTTTTTGGTCAATTGCAAAAGTAACCCTTTTTCTAAATAGACTTCTCAGACGAAGTCTCCATGTAAAAGTCAAAATCTTGAATGCAAACTAATCACCCTACTTATGGTAAGACTCTCGCCGAAGAAGTCTCTGAAGGCAAAAAGACTTCATCGAGGAAGTCTAATTACGTTTTAGTCTTCTAGATAAGTCTATTACCAAAAAGACTTCCTAGATGAAGTCTGCCAAAAAAAGTCAAAATTATGGTCAATTGCAAAACTAGACTCCAAACTGGTATAGACTTCTCTGACGAAGTCTCCTTGTGTAGCAGACTTCGCATGGGAGTCTGCTCAAAAAGTCAAAATCTGGTCAATTGCAAAATTAGAACCCGTGCTTCAGACTTCACGGGCGAAGTCTGCTTCAGATAGCAAAGCAGACTTCATTGAAGAAGTCTATTAAGAGACCTCGCCTGTGAAGTCTCTAATGATAATTTTAGTAAAAATGCAATTTTATGCCTATTTGTTATTAGTTTTTTGTTTCTTTGCCTAACATGTGTGTTACCTATGGCTTTTGTGTTTTAGAAATTTGAAACTATTTTAATGCATAATTAATTTTTTTATATTTTTCTGAACTTATTAGGTGTTTAGGTTATAAATTTAGACTTCACGGGCGAAGTCTGCTTTCGATAGAGAGAGCAGAACTTCATCAAATAAGTCTACTAAGAGACTTCGTCTGTGAAGTCTCTAATGATAATTTCAGTAAAATGCAATTTTAGCCTATTTGTAATTAGTTTTTTTTTTCTTGTCCTAGCATGTTTGTTACGTATGGCTTTTGATGTTTTAGAAAATTTTGAACTATTTTAATCGCATATTATTTTTATATATTGGGTGTTTAGGTTATAAATTTAGACTTCACAGAGAATGTCTGTGCGTAGACTTCGTATCGGGAGTCTCGACATATCTTTAAAAAAATGGATTTGTATCATATATAATATTCATTTCGAGATTTTAATTTTTTACATGTGTAATTAGTTATTGTTGTTGTTTATGTATGAATTTCACATCTCAATGTCTTATATTCTATCTTAATTCGATTTTAGACGAATTTCTGATAATTATTTTTCAACAGACTTCACCTTTGAAGTCTACTGTGAAACAAACTAACAAGTTTGCCTTTTGTTGTTTCAAATGTCTTTCAGAAAAAATGGTTCATGTACCTGCTGTCTTTGGAGAATGGGTGATGAGAGACTGTAAGTGGCATTTTGTGGTGGATCTCCCAAGGAGGAGGAATGTTTTCTTGAGTGATTCTTGTACACACCGTGAACTCATTGAGATGGCACTAAGCGACTATGAGCTGACAAGAACAGGACTTCGTAAGAGTTACTACTCGTTGCGAATTCAATGTTGCAACTAAACGGACCACGATTGTCCTACACCACCTATGCCATGTCTTCAATGAAGTACAAGTTTGCGGTCCCTTGGTTGAGTTATGTAAACGCATGTTGTATGCCTGTTGCGTCTCGAGTCGTTTGGTTATGGCTTAGTGGTCCAATGAGGGTTGCTGGTTGAAAGTGTTGACGAAAGACCTTCAGATTGATTGAAGACGAAGATATGGATATTCTGATGCGTGGTGAGGTTACCCAGATCACAACTCGACATGATATGAACATAGATGAATAGCATGACGCACAGGAGAATCTCAGGCTGGTGAGAGTTACCAGAAGAATACACATATTGAGGATAATATCCACACACTGTGTATGGAACACAGAGTTTGAGATGAGGAGGTAGTGAAATGATGTATGAGGAAATAGTGTGTCCTGTTGCGGAAGGTGGCCTTAATTAGTTGGTGAAGCGCAAGATCCAACATGATCATGGTCAGACGGTATATATACGACTGCGGAGTTTTAAAACTACAAAGGATGCGCTTGTATCCGAGCTGCGGTTGGACAGGCTTATAATGTCGAAATTCACGTTCAAAGTGCATAAGTCTATCGACAAAAGTTGTTGCGTAGCCATCTGCGGTGTTGAAAGGATGCAATGAACCGGATTAGAGCGGCTGTTGAAATAATGAACAAAAAAGGTTTTGGGTTACCTTGTACAAAAAAGATCATCACTTCAATGTTGCAGACCGAATTTTCTCTGCCAAACGGTATGCTCCGAGATAACTTGCTAAACTGTTTTAATCTCGATGAATGGGGACAGATCGATGGATGTAACCGCCGAAGATGAAATTAGAATCTGCAAATGAAAGAATAAATATGGTATGCAGATGAAATATACCAAACTTCCTATGAGCTTGTAATATATTGCCAGCAACACTTGGTGGAGGGGCAAGCGGAGATGGAATATAGAGATCCAGACTGCCCGTTTCTATCTCCATCTCGCATGCGTGGCTACGCCAATCCGGACTGTCACCTGATGTCTTCGTGGTTGGATCAACAGATTCAAATATCTGTTCATGGCTCTAGAAAGAACACGGTTTTTTCAGTTTTCTGGAGAAGAGTTATGGTGGTGGAGGGTGTCATCTACCGGGGAAGTATGGTGGATAATGCTAAGTGGCTTTGCGGCCAGGCACGGGAATTTTCAAATATTCCCGTTAGCCTTTTGCCTATTGTAGACTCTGAAAATGATGATCATGGCAATGGTGTTTTCACCAAGTGTAAGTGGATAGTGTCTCCGATAATTCCTTTGGTCCAATAGTGTCCGACAGGCACGCCTTCATTAAAAATGCCATTGAACTGTTATCCATTGGCAACAAGAGGTATATGTTAAAAAAACATCAATCACGAAGTACCAAGGGAAAGCCAACTATGTACTTTGGTCAGAGGGGCTGCGTATGCATATACGCCATTATGATTTTAACAAGATACATGACGCCTTTACGTGAGACGAAGCCACGATACTTAGGAGACGACTATACCCTAGAGAGGACGTCAGTGTGAAGACTATTGGGCCCGCGTTTCAGTTTCCAGGAGAACGATACAACATACAAACGAGCAAAAAATGCGAATCGATAAACTCTGCACTAACCACTCCGGATTCCCATAACATATAATAAATATACACAATAACAGAGCAGACTACAGAGAATATTATACAGGCGAGAAGACGCTATCAGTCTCACAACAAACATAGCAAGGGAGTTGATATTTGCCTAACTATTCGTCAGCATTAACGCTACACCAGATGACTTGTGAACGCATAGACGGATGGCGATTTCAAAGAGGAAGTGACAATAGAGATTTGTATCGATTGATTTCCAACATCGAACATGTGAAATGTGATGTATGATGTTTGTAGAAAAATACCTTGCTCCGCATGCATTGCTGTGCTCCTGAGCTTAAAATGGATGTGCCGCCCTCGTATGCCCGTCATACACAAAGGAATATTTGTATTCGACGTAGCAGGCCACATTTTCCCAAAACCGTCGATATCAAGAGCACCGATTTCCAAGAGGTTTTCCCTCCACTCATAACCGGCGTCCTCATCTGGAAGACAGAAAGAAGAGAGAAACATAGAAAAAAATAACCAAAACCGCGGAAGGCTACAGCAATATAGTTGTTCCATAAATGCAGGCAAGTCTGGACATACTCGCGCTAAACCTGTGTAAAAGGTTAATAAATCTTGTTTTGAGAGGGCTCCAAAATAAGAGAGAAGGGGACTCTGTTTTTTAAGAGGGACTCTGTTTTTATTTTTTTTTTTTTTTTTACGTAGCGTTTCAAGGTTGAAGAAGTAGAAGTCTGCTCTTGAAGTCTTCATAGAAAGTCGTTCAGGACGCATCCGAAATAATCAGAAAAAGTCTTGTATTTGAAGTCTCCGTAGAAGTCTATAATCAGATGTCAGTATGGCAGATGAAGTCTTCTGTTGTATGTCTGTGGATGAATCTTCCCACTTGATATCTAAAATTAGGGTTTCTACGAAGATGAAGTCACAAACTTTTTACTTATATAATTATGCTTTTTAATAAAGTGGTTTTTAATTGTATGACCAGTTATTTTTGTCAATGTCTAAAAAGAATAACAAGCCACACAGTGTGGCTAATTCAAGCTTGTTGTATTACCCCTTCGAACGATTTAATTCCAAATTTCAGTGTTTTAAAAAAGATATTTTTAAGATGAGAAGGAAAGATTACATACATAACGTAGAATATAAATACTTTGATCCTCCGGCCAAAGATTCAGAAACATTTCTCGGTGCCTCTCAAATTGAAACGGTCCCGATCTTTGATGTAGATTTCAGCAACGAAATCCACAAAATTATCTCCTTCAAACCACTTCTGGCTCATAACAAACATATTCCAAGAGCTCAAATACTGTGGTTATGTTTGTAAGTCGGTCTCTCCATTGCTCAGGAGGAGCATCTTCAGTAGATACCCCAGCGATGGACATTGAGGTGGTAGATCGGGGTGCTGAAAACGAAACTACATTACCCCAAGCCGTCAACGATATTTAGAGGGGGATTTGATAAAAGAATTGAAAGAGAAAATTGAAATCGCATAGATTTTTAAAGTGTTTTATATCAATAACTTAACC
>SMJT01000223.1:0-46427 GCA_004349715.1 Crucihimalaya himalaica | reverse complement strand
TTCACCGTCCTCTGATTCCTTGTGCTCTTCCGTAGCTTCTCCTTGCTCAAGTTCAAGCTGCTCCTTTGGTTTAGGTTCCTTGCTGGTCATGCTCACATCAGTAGGCATAGCCGAGAGCATCGATTTCAGAAGCACCTATTTCCCAGCCAGAGACAAGAATCTCGAAGTCCATGAATGAGCTTTTTGACAAACTCGATCAACAATAGAGGAAAATATATGCTTCTTTTTGCTACCAAAATCCTCTGGAAGGCCTAAATATTTGCCAGCTCTGCCCTCCTGATTTATCCCTAGTAGTTGCATCACCTTTAGTCTTTGTCCTTTCGGAGTTTTTGAAGAGAATGTAATAGATAATTTTTGTAGGTTGATACTCTGCCCAGACGCTTTTTCATACTGCTTTAAAATGGAAGCTAATGCTGTGCAATTTGCTTGATTCAACTTGCAGAAGAACATAGTATCATCTGCAAAGAGTAGATGAGTGACCTTTGGTCTGTGGAGAGAAACCCTTATCCCAGTCAGCCGTCCATCCTCTTGTGCTTTTTGGCAGAGGCCCGAGAGGACTTTCGTACATAGGATGAATAAATAGGGAGAAAAAGGGTCTCCCTGTCTTAATCCCCTCGTAGGAATCACTCTGCCTTGCAGAGCTCCATTAATAATAAAGGAATAGGACACAGAGGTTACGCATTCCATAATCCAGATTATCCATCCGTGATGGAACACCCATTCGCTCGTGGAAAACCCCATTCAATAGGGTCGTACGCCTTACTCATGTCAGTCTAAACCGCCATAGCACCATAAACCCTCGCCTTAGACGTGCGAAGATAATGTAACGTCTCATGAGTGATTAAGACATTATCTGCAATCGCCCAACCAGGAACAAAGGCGGTTTGATTCTCTTCCTTGGTGTTGTTCCTTTCAGGATAAGGCGAATATTAGTAACGTTTTGGGCACGCGAGAGAATTCCGCTAGTAAAAAACCCTTGGATGTCCTTCACTAGATCTGTCCCAATAGAACTCCAAAAGGATTGGAAAAAAGCAGCCAAAAAGCCGTCAAGACCTGGAGCCTTAGCCGGGTTAATATCAAACAATGCCGGTTTACCACTCAGCCCCACAGGAGGCACTGTAAAGCGGTTAGTATAACCCATCCACTGAAAGACATTGAAAACGAAATCATCTTGGTTTTTTGTTTCCATTAAAAACATTATGTCGGGAAATAATTTTAGTCTTATTTTCCTTAGACGTCGAACTGTCAGGGAGTTTCCAAACCCTTAATAATTCCAACAAGCTGTAATCATTGTAAATGTGACGGTTCTTGGGCTCACACTTTGTCTACCCCGAGCTACTTGCCTTGGTTTAATCATCCGCTTCTTCCTTGGTTTCAGACCAGGTTTCTTTCTACCTTGTTGGGGCGGTGCAACAGTTTCGACAATGGGGCCGACACCAAGATACTCTCCAATCGCCTTATCCGAGTGCTCTAAAACCATCTCAATAGATTCAAGTGCAGATGCTAAATTCCTTCGTGTCTTTGAGAGCCTCTTTCTAGAAGAAGATCCCAAAGAAGAGCGTTTGAGAGAAACAGTGACATCCAGACCACCGGAAGAGTTACTTAATCTATCAAAGACTGAAGATAAAGGAACTAGCGGCTGTGAAACCCTCTCCAACGCTGGTCGTCGCTCCTTAGCTCGCGGGGAAGACGCTTCGTCGAAAGCTAACTTCAGTCTCTGTGTTGTCGGTCGTATGCTACTAGCCTTTGGTACCAAATCGTTAGAATGAGCCCTATTTCCGCTAGCTAGCTTAGGCCTAGAAGACTCTTCAGGATCTGATGCCTTAGAGGAAGGAGAGCGCCGCCCATCCTCTTTATATTGGCTTGAAGGGAGAGTGATCATAGGCTCTTGAATACTTTCTCCTACCGCTTGTCGCTCCCTATCTTTAACATTCTGCTGAATTAAAGCAATCGCTTGACTCTCCTTTGACAATGTAGAGATAGGCGGTGCCCGAGGAAGCTCTTCATAGTGAGGTGGAGTGGGATTAATATATGTCCTTGGCTTAGTAGCGGGATGCGTTGGAGGAGAGATTTACCTACGATTGTGACCCTGTATATGATCCCGGGGATGAGGCCCATGGCAAGCATTAGCACGAGATTGTGCCCTAAACACAAAAGTCCCACCCTGGGCAGCCTTCCTCTCAACTCTACCCACGAGTGTAATCCGTGCTATAGGCCTTGCTCCTCCTTGGATTATGATAGTGCACCCAATCATTCTTATCTTCGTTCTTTGGAGGCTGACGTGAACAAGTCCGCCTATCTCGCCTAGAATAATCACGAGTAGGCGAGCGCATCTGCTTCCTAGTAGTCGTTGGTAGAGGTGAGAAGGTGTGGGAGAGCTTTCTAGAATCACGGAGGTATGATTCAGACTCAACCAAGCTACGATCGATGGCAGTCTTCCTGTCCCCTTTTCGTTTTTAAAAATCTTCAACTCGAGTACGAGTATTGCGTTGATTTACTTCTTCAGGTTTAGGGTAAGGCACTTTGCCTTCTTGTAAACGAGTAGAAGGGCAGTCAGCTTCCTCATGTAACAGACTCATACACTTAAAGCAGTGCTTCTCAAGCCCTTCATACTCCAATGTGATGAAAACTTCATCTCCCTTTGGTGTTAAAATTGACTTTTGTGTAACTAAAGGCATTGACCTCTACCTCAACCTTTACTTTAGCTTCCATTGCATCGTGATCAACAACCTGACCCAATGTTTCTCCTATTGATTCCAAGGTAGCTTTGTGCCTATACTGAAGAGGGATACCATGAATCCTTATCCAAAAATGAATTGTAGAAGGAAACAAATCTGAAACAATCGGTTGCCACCTTTCTAATACGAACATCCATCTTTTATAATGGAATGGAGCACGCTGAAGTACAGCCTTGAGGTCGTCCTCTGAAGTAAACTTGAAGATGAACTTATTTTGTCCCAAGTCTCATCCCATAACTCTCGATCTAAGGGGCCAAATAGTTGGCATAAAGCTCAACAAACCATTAATGTTTTGCACCCTTGCATTCGTCAAACGCCCGATCAATGTTAGTCGATTCTCCTCAATGATACTAGTGGTATCTACATCTGGAATTTTGATGGGTATCCTCAATGAAACAAATATGGGGAAGCGACCCGGCAAAGCAATAGCCAGATCGAGCCTACCAAGCGAAGCAACAATACTAGGGGCGTTACCACAATGGGCCCACGGAGCTGCGACCCAGGCAAAGGACACTCATCCTACCCAGCAAGGCGAGGGGACCAGTTCGCAGCAAGAACGACCCATCGCCCCGCGACCCGGGAAGGGAGGAAATCAGCCCGAGGTGCATCCTGAACTCGACGCTCGCCCGGCCAGATCGAAGAATTTACCAACAGCGGCCGCCCACGGTACGCCAGAAGCCACCTCAGGCACGAATATAGACGACCTTTTTCAAAGCATCCTAGATCGCATGAACGCCCAGGAGGCAAGAATCGCCAACCAGCTTAAAACTCTGACGGACGCCCAAGCGGCGTCCCAAGAGGAAATCAACCGTCTCTGCGCGGCAAGCGCACCACCAACACGTCCAACGGTACGGCCGAACACTACCTGCTCGCGCCTCGACGCATCCTGCAATAACAGCCCTAGTGGCCTCAACAGACCAGTCCCTACCGTAGCCGCTTACGCTACTGATCGGGTCGATACCGCCAGGCCTTGAGCCATTGCGGAGCAGTACCTCGACGACTACACCGCCTACAGGGACAAGGAGATCGACGATATGAAGGAGCTCCTCCGCGCAATGTCCTCCAAAGTCCATCACGCGACCAGCTCAGACCCTGAACTCGAAAAAGTATTGGAAGACACCCAGCGCTCGCCCTTTACCACCCGTATAACAAGCACACCGCTGCGGCATGAGGGGAAGATCAAGCTCCCCTCCTACGATGGACAAAGCGATCCACAACAATTCCTCACCAAATTTGCAGTAGCGATGGCACGAGCGCGGTTCGCTGAAGAGGAGCAAGACGCCGGCTGCTGCCAGCTCTTCGTCGAACCGCTCAGCGGAGCGGCACTCAGCTGGTTCACACGGCTGGTGGCCAACACGATCGACTCCTTCTACCAACTAAAGGATGCCTTTCTAAAGCAGTACTCGATGTTCATACAAAAGGGCGCGACCAACCCTGACCTATGGACCATCACCCAAGGGCCGAAGGAATCCCTACAGGAGTTCATCGACCGATTCAAAGAAGTCATCTCTCAAATCGATGTACCTGACGATGCGGCGATCGCCGCGCTAAAAAACGCCAAATGGTACGAGTCAAATTTTTGTGAAGACTTGTCCCTCAACCAGCCCGCCTCGCTCGTTGATGCTCTACACCGCGCCTCGCACCACATCCTCGTCGAGGAAGAGGAAGCCGCGATGGCTAAAAAGCACGCCTCCAAGGCAACTCCTGCCAAGGCAAAGGAGGAACACTTCGAGCCGCGACAGCATTATGACGCAGAATACGCTAAAGAGGAGCGCAGCAGGAAAACGGCAACATTCTTCGTAGGTTCACAAGACACCAGGCCACCACAGCCATGGAACAAATACATCCGCAACACCGACACCAAAGGCGCACCCCCCCAAGGACAACAACCATTCTGCGACTTCCACAAGAAGCCCGGCCATTCGACCCACGAATGCCGGTACCTGCTTAGTCAGCTCCTCGCCAGATACAAAAGCGGGGACATATGCATCGAGTCAGGCAGGCCCATGAATCGAGGACAAGGACGAAATGACCGTCGTGACAACCAAGTCAATCACCCAGCCTACAACAAAGACCGTCGTCTTGGCAACGAACCCGTCCACGCCCAGGAAGATGGCATCGGCGCAGCCGACTTTGAGCCACCAAAACGAGTACGGGACGACAACGAACCCATCCCCGTCCCACGCCGACGAATAAACATGATCATGGGCGGTAGCGGCGACCATATCGCTCAAAAGTGCGGCAGCGGCGACCAAGCCAAGCGCTACCGAGCAGATCAACATCGACCCGGCCGACCCAGAGCGATGAGTAAGCATCGGCCTCAACATAAGCGCCCAAGTACGGACCACGCTTGTAAATTTTCTTACGGAAAACGCCTCCACCTTCGCTTGGTCAATAAACGATATGCCAGGGATAAGTCCAACGATAACATGCCACGAACTCAATGTCGACCCGACATATAAGCCTGTGAAGCAGAAACGCTGGAAGCTCGGACCGGAGCGGTCCACAGCCGTCAACGAGGAGGTTGACAAACTATTAAAGGCCGGGTCAATAGTCAAAGTTTGTTACCCAGACTGGTTAGCTAACCCAGTCGTCGTCAAAAAGAAAAACGGGAAGTGGCGAACATGCATCGACTTCACCGACCTCAACAAGGCTTGTCCAAAAGACAGCTTTCCACTCCCGCATATCGACCGACTCGTAGAAGCTACAGCGGGCAACGAGCTCCTCTCCTTCATGGACGCCTTCTCCGGATACAACCAAATCCTCATGCACCAAAACGACAGGGAGAAAACGTCGTTCATCACTGACCGCGGGACGTATTGCTACAAAGTAATGCCCTTCGGACTCAAGAATGCGGGAGCAACTTACCAGCGACTGATCAATAGAATGCGAGAGCAACATGCTCGTGAAGTCCCCCAAAGCCGACGATCACGTCAAACATCTTAAGAAATGCTTCGAAGTCTTTAACAAGTATTGCATGAAGCTGAATCCAGCCAAGTGCACGTTCGGTTCATTCGGTTAGTTTGGTTAGTTCAATCAATTAAACCGATTTCAGTTATGTTAACCTTTTTGATATAATTCAGAGAAAGCAAAACAACCCGATAAGTTGACATAGGACCATACAAACATCAAGTATTTAATCCACCTGTTCTTTAAAACTGTCATAAACAACGGCAAGGATCAAGTTTGTGACAAAGTAGACACCAATTAGCACATAGAGCACGAAGACCAGCGAGAAGACCTTACAAGAAAGAACAAATTAGTCATGAAATTCCTTGGTTTCGGTGGAAGATCCAAACTTGATTTTCCAGTACCTGTCTTTCTTTTTTTTCCCACACCAGACTGAGCTGGAACTTCTGCTTCTGATTCTCCTCAATCTCTTCATCGAGAAATCCTTCATTGTTTTCATGAGAAGAAGCCATAACTACAAAAAAAAAAACACAGTTTAATTAACAAAGGAAGCAATGATGCAAAACTGAACTAAGACTTATTAACAAAACACAGTTTAAAACACAGTTCTTAAGATAAAAATAGAACTAAGACTTATTCTACTTGAAGCAACGATGTATAACTGAAAAATGACAAACAAAAAAAAAAAATTTCACTCACGAACAAGAACTGAACTGAGTAAGTCAGTAAGACTCGAATCACAAACCTGAAATCGTGATGAAACTTTAAGAAGTCATTATAATCTGACTTTAATAGCTTGACAAATTTTGAATGTAATAATCAGTTCTATTATAATTATGTTTTAGTGTTTTACTAATCGATGTGCCATAGATCTTTGTAGAGTTAGAAATTATAATCGTCCACTCAAAATTATGTTTTTTTTCTTAACTACATGAGTCATGAAACTAAAGAAGCAGCTGTTGAATCTACATGAACCTTGAAACCGAAACCCTAAGAAAATTATAATAAAACTGGAACAAGCAAAGAACCCGGATTTGAAAGTAAAATCTTGAACAATCAAAACAAACCAAAATCTGAAACTAAAACTTGAACAATGTTGGGTATGGGCTTCGCCCTTCCCCTCCAAAAATAAGCCCATCCAATAAAGTCGGCCCAATCACCATACAACCACCCGATGGACAGCGAGGGGTAGACCCGACGCTTACCCCTCGCATCGACCTAAGTACGGAAGTACCCCTGCTAAACTCTATAAAAGAAGAGTTAGTGAACAGTGTTGGAGGGATGAAAACTCTTCGGGAAGAACCCCTCGACCTAGAAACTTAACAAGTATTAAAGGCCGGGTCAATAGTCAAAGTTTGTTACCCAGACTGGTTAGTTAGCAGTCGTCGTCAAAAAGAAAAACGGGAAGTGGCGAACATGCATCGACTTCACCGACCTCAACAAGGCTTGTCCAAAAGACAGCTTTCCACTCCCGCATATCGACCGACTCGTAGAAGCTACAGCGGGCAACGAGCTCCTCTCCTTCATGGACGCCTTCTCCGGATACAACCAAATCCTCATGCACCAAAACGACAGGGAGAAAACGTCGTTCATCACTGACCGCGGGACGTATTGCTACAAAGTAATGCCCTTCGGACTCAAGAATGCGGGAGCAACTTACCAGCGACTGATCAATAGAATGCGAGAGCAACATGCTCGTGAAGTCCCCCAAAGCCGACGATCACGTCAAACATCTTAAGAAATGCTTCGAAGTCATTAACAAGTATTGCATGAAGCTGAATCCAGCCAAGTGCACGTTCGCAGTAACGGCCGGCGAATTCCTCGGCTACATAGTCACCCGGCGAGAAATTGATGCAAATCCGAAACAAATCTCGGCAATCATCGACCTCCCCTCCCCAAGGAACTCACGCGAGGTACAGCGTTTAACAGGGCGAATCGCGGCGCTAAATCGTTTCATCTCTCGTTCGACCGACAAATGCTTACCCTTCTATCAACTACTCAAGACAAACCAAAAGTTCGCTTGGACGGAAGAATGCGAGGCCGCCTTCCAGCGGCTCAAGGAGTACCTCTCAACGCCCCCGATTCTCGCCAAAGCAGAACCCGGCGAAACACTTTTCCTCTACGTCTCCGTATCGAGCTCGGCCGTTAGCGGCGTTCTAGTTAAAGACGATCGAGGCGAGCAGCGATCGATATTCTACATCAGCAAAACCATGGACAGCGCCGAGCTGCGCTACCCAACCATGGAGAAGTTAGCTTTGGTTGTAATCACCTTGGCACGAAAGCTCCGCCCGTACTTCCAGTCTCACTCAATCGTCGTCCTCACAAACCAACCGCTCCGTGCTATACTCCATAGCACTAGCCAGTCGGGCCGCATCGCTAAATGGGCCGTCAAACTCAGTGAATACGATATCGAGTACAAAGGGCGAACGTGCGCAAAATCCCAGGTCCTTGCCGACTTCCTCGTCGAACTCCCCCCGGGTCGACCGCTAACAGCTGACTCGAGCCTCAAAGAGCAGGACAAATGGGCCCTACACGTCGACGGCGCATCCTCCTCGTATGGCTCAGGAGTCAGCATCCGCCTCGAGTCGCCCCATAAAGAAATCTTGGAGCAATCTTTCAGGCTGAACTTCCAGGCCTCGAACAACGAAGCAGAGTACGAAGCCCTCATCGCAGGCCTATGTCTCGCTTTAAGCCTAAGCGTCAAACACATCCACGCCTTTTGCGACTCCCAGCTCGTCGCAAACCAGTACAGCGGCGACTACGAAACAAAAAACGAAAGGATGAATGCATACCTCAAAATCGTCAAAGACCTTGCCGACCAGTTCGACAAATTCGAACTTACAAAAATTCCCCGCAGCGATAAAGCCGCAGCTAACGCGCTCGCCGTCGAAAACATCGATAAACCAAGCATCGCAGCGACCAGCACGGTCTGCTCCATCGGCGCAAGGGAATCCGCCGAAGACGAAGACGGCTGGCAAATCGCAATACTTACGTACATACACGACGGTGAAGTACCTTCAGAAAAATGGGCTGCACGACGACTCCGCACGAAGAGCGCAAGCTACGTCACTCTCGATGGCAACCTCTTCAAGTGAAGTGCGTTGGGCGTCCTCCTCGAATGCTTGTACGGGGACGAAACGAACCAAGTTATGAAGGAAACGCACGAAGGCGCAGGATGAAACCATTCAGGCGGCCGAGCTTTAGCCTTGAAAATAAAAAAGCACGGACGCTACTGGCCGACCATGATCGCCGACTGCGAGAAGTATGTAAGAAAATGTGAAAAGTGTCAGCGCCATGCACAGAAAATTCACGCCCCCACCAAACTCCTTTAAACGTCGACCCCGTCCTATCCCTTCATGCGATGGGCGATGGACATCGTCGGCCCCTTGCCTACAATCACCACGCCTCCGGATCACCCTCGAACAACGCCATACCCTCATGCTCCTCGACCATGCGGTAAAATCAGTCCGGCATAGAGAATATGCTGTTCAGGTCTTGCTTCACCCATTCCTTTGGATGCACCTCGAGTCGCTTGATCTTCCGGATTATAACCACTGCCCGCTCGTCATTCCGGGCTATCTTCTCTTCTCGGATTATGGGGTTGCGCGGATACCTCTCTTCGATCTCTTCTCGGATATATGCGAGCTCCCGCACATAGTCCCTGTACTCCTGCTTTATCTACAAACCAACAAAGTAAAGACACAAGACGAGTAAAAAACCGTAAACAAAACTTAAGACGCCCCGCGCAAGGAGTACAACTTACCGAGAACAGAAACTCCTCTGCCTGCTTCGCATCCAGCCCCCGCAGCATGGCAATAAAGAGAGTCGGCTCCTTCACTCCCGACGGCCGAAACTCTTAAGCGATCCACTCACAGCAGCAAGGGCACGGCATCCGCAGCCGCGACCTTCTCTCCGGATTGACACCAGGAGTCGGGCGATAAGGGATCGACGTGAATGGCCACATTCTCGATCAAGCAGAAAGGCAAGCGCGAAACTGAATCAAGAACTAAGTCGACCTCACCAAGGAAAAGCTCTCGCAGCAAAACTTGAACAAGCCCAAGAACGGCAAAGTCCTCCCCCTCCCTTTTAAAGCAAATTACGACCACGGGAGGGATGACAGGGACATTTAAAGCTCCCAACTGCCGAGACATCAATGCTGCGTACCTTTCCCCAGGCAAAACACCTCATTCATTACGACAAACAACGGCGCAAAAAGTAGGCACGGAAAGCGAAAAAGCTACCAAAAGCAATCATTACAAACGCACAAGAACATGCCACGCTTTCGAGAAAAGAGACTATCATTAAACGCCTTCAAAAGGTATATTCGCCAAAAGGTCGACCAACAATAAAGTTATTACAAACGTCAGGAATGAGGTCGAAATACAAAAAACAAACAAAAAACAAAGGTAATCACGGTGCAACCCCTGCATCCCCCGGGAACAACGGCTCGCCCTTGTACTCAGCCGCGAACCGACGAAAGCAATCCGGCAGCGATAATACGTCGTCCACTCCGCGCCTCGCCCAATCCTTGGGATGCGCCTCTAGACGTTGCATCCTCCGCATAATGCGGACTGCCGCTGCATCATTCTCAACCATCACCACAGCAAACCCTACAGGATAGCCCGGAAGGTACTCCTCTTCAAGCGATGCTCGCTCCTCGCCCACCAGACGGTCGAAGTCACGCTTCAACCAGTCGTAGCATTCCCGCATCTGAACAAAGCGACATGAGTAGCTAGTTACAAGTAATCACTCGCCCAATCGGCCGCACCATAGCGAATAAAGGGAACATGACAAACCTAAGTAACAAAACGCCAAGCAGAAGTATACTCCGGCTCATCCAGCGAGTAGATGAAGAAACTGGGCACTAAGACGATCCCAGTCGGCCGATACCCCTGGATCAGTCGAACATTGCATCGTGGACAAGATTCCAGCACGCTCTCGAAGCATTCCATGCAAACCGCCGAAGTGGCTCGACGAACAACCGCATCCGAAGTCCCAGCCATGATCAACCAGCGATTTCTCAGAAAATATAAGAAAAGAGAGCAGCCAACGTATTGAAAGGGAAACAAAGATGAGAAGTACAGAAAATGATGGAATCTACTGCCTTATAAAGGCAACGAAGCGGTACACCGAAGTGTCGTGACGGAAAAACGACCAATCAATGCACCGTTTCACCTTCGCGACCTTTCGACAAGACAGCGTATTAACTAAAGGCGTGACTCTCGAGGCAACGACGACATATGCTAAGTCAAACCGGGAAATATGCAAAAGCCCCCTAGGGCAAATAAAGGTTCAGCAAGAAAGAAAAACAAAATAAACAACAGAGCTACGTGTTCGCATATTACATAAAAAAAAAAAGAGAGAAGAGAGGAAGAAGAAGACTAAGGCATCTAATGGTTCGCCTCCTCCTCAGCGCCCGCCCCATCAGGAATCATGCCCGCCCCATCCTCTGGAGCAACTTCCTCTCTCGTTCCTTCAGCCAAATCCCCTCTTGTACCTTCAGCAACCTCGTCCATCAGTGCATCTTCCTCGGCAGCCTTTGGTTGTTCATCCTCCCCAGCGGTCGGAGCGGGAAGATAGCCCTCTTGATTCCCCCCTGCATCCTCTGCCGGCGCCGAGTCACAAACCTCGCCGAGTCACGAACCTCGCTCCCTCGCGTTCGCTTGCGTCCGAAGATCGTGGTTGCCTTTAAATTGCCCTTTGTAATAACAGGTTCGGGCATTTCAGCGATCGTACTCTCCAACTCCACCACCTTGGCGCCAAGATCAGTCAAAACATGGGAAGGCACCGTCATCTCACCATCGTCCTCAAAGGCCTTCAACAACCTTAGCGTCCCGGAGATCTGCTCTAGCTGCATCTCGACGAACCGGTAAGCCTCCAACCGCTCGAGGTACTCGCGCATCTCGAGGAAAC
The DNA here is from genome assembly GCA_004349715.1 of Crucihimalaya himalaica. Taxonomy (NCBI): domain Eukaryota; kingdom Viridiplantae; phylum Streptophyta; class Magnoliopsida; order Brassicales; family Brassicaceae; genus Crucihimalaya; species Crucihimalaya himalaica. The sequence continues at coordinate 34,866 of SMJT01000223.1, read as the reverse complement.
ATCCCATAAGATCCTCCGTCGTCTTCTGGCGTGTGGACAGCTCCTTATCATCTCGAGCCGCCCTCAGCCTCGTCACCTCCGACGCGTGGACTTTTTCCAGCTCCCGCAGTTGTGTCTCCAGCGACGTACGCTGAAAGATATACTCGCCCTCCCTCTCCTCGAAATCAGCCTTGTGTGCCGCCAACTCGTCCGCCAAATAAGCACTATGCTCCCGCTCCTTCTTCAACAGCTCCCTCGCGTCGACTTCAGCACCTTCTTTCTTCGCGGCCTTTAGTTGCTGGTCATAAAACTGCACCAGCTGGTTCGTAGCGTCGAAAGCCTAGGTTGACCAAGAGCAAACGCAACGAAGCAAAAATATCAGTCGATCGTCACCCAAAGGAAACCGTAACGAAACTGAAGCAGAAATCATGTCAACTCACCAAAAAATAGCCTTGCGCCATCGTCTCGTAAATATCGGCACGCACAAGCTCATTTGGCTCAAATGATGGCGAGGGATCCCGACGGAAAAACCGGAAGAGATCGGCGCACGCCGCCCTGCTCTGAAGCATCGATCGATCCTTTTGATTATATTGCTAGCTGAACGAATGATCGACCTCTGCAGGTGGGTCGACGCGACCTCGCTTCGAGGGCTCAACCTCGCTGGCACGACGAGTCTCTAGCACGACCCGCTTTTTCGAAGGAGTCACCGCAGATAGCTGCCCCACCTTCTCCTTATCCTTCCTTTGAACGGGCTTAAGTGACCCCGCCCGGGTAGCCTCGACCTCTCCTCGTCGTCCTCCCATCCTGCAGGAGGGTGCAGATTCTTCAAAGATTTCCCCCCAGTCGTCGGACGAGCAGCCGACTTCCCCTTCGAACTAGATCGATACTGAAGATGTCCTAAGATGTCCGGCATATTCGACTTCCTTGTCATCTTCCCGCGAATCCTTGATGCTGAAACAAGCGCGAACGGCTCAAAAAAAAAAAAAAAACCTCGGTCGACCGACGAACCTCCTTTGCGTCACTCCGACCTAGCTGCAGAAACCTTCTTATCTTCCTCCGGCCAAAGAATCGCCGCCTTGCTTTTTAACTTCTCAACGTCCTCGTAGAATCCAGGTGGAGGCGCCCTAATCTTCAAAATGCAAGCTACAAAACAGCGAAAATCAACCCGCAATCAAAATAACGGAGAGCGACCCAATAAGCAAGCAAAGAACAGAAGCTAAGTCTACCAGGAGTACGGTGCCAACGGGAAAAGAAAGTCATAGAGGGATCCTCAACGGACGCCTCATCAATTTTGGCAAAAAAGTAATATTTTTCCCAGGAAGAAAACTTCTCCTTCCCAGAGACAATCTTGTGATTCGGCAAGGCGCTCACATAGCGAAGACAGTCATTGCCCCTCACCTTCGCAATGGTGGTCAACTCCTCGAAGAAGTGATAGTTCATTTTCACCCCACACTCCTTAGACAACATGACAAGACCCATAGCGTTCCAGAACGCCGAAGGAGCAAGTTGAGACAACGCCATCCGACGTTCAGAGCAATATCAAAGCAGAAAACTGGGGATCAGAAATCTGAGCCCGCAATCGAAGAAATACGCTTCATACATGCATAAGTAGCCACGCAGCGGCGCCCATGGTCGATCCTCCTACGACGGAGCGATTAGCGAGACGCCAGCGATGAAGGCCTTAAGCTGAGAATTTCTTCCAAAGCTAATTGATCCAACCTCGACGGACCAATGTATTCAAGAGAATCCCCCCGACCAACATACCGACGCTGGGGATTGGATGAAGCCTCGACCTCCTCAGAAGACGAGGAAGAATCCTCCGACTCGTAAGTCGAGCCGTCCATGAGATGAGGACTCTCGATCCCTGTCCATGAGATGAGGAATCTCGATCGTCAGACGAGGCGAACTAGGCCTCGCGCCATCGCCACGAGACAAAACTTCCATCCTCACCAACTCGTCAGAAGGAGAACCGACGCTCACAGGAGAGGTCGAAGACACTGAGGGAGAACTCAGGACAACCACAGGGGAATGACCCCGAGTAGAATCCTCTGACCCACTAGGGGTACGACCCCTCATGTACTCACCCAGCGACCCAATAGATGAGTTGGAATTCGAAGACATTGTGCGATGTAAAAAGTAAAACACAAGAAATTCCCAGAAAAGATGCAGCGAGCAGAATACAAGACAAGACAGGAGAGAGAAGTTACCTTTCAGGACGGAAGAGAAAATGAAAATGAGTTACCCGAAACAAGTATTTATATAAAGGTTGCCGGAAGCTAAAACGGCGAGAAGCCACGTCCTCCGAAAAGGTCGCATCAAGCGTAACCGTTCCCGCGTGTCCAAAAGCAAATCGAGGAAGCCCTAAGCAACAGAAAGAAAAGCCTTGTTTGGCCCAGGAAAAAGGGGGGGCCATTGTTGGGTATGGGCTTCGCCCTTCCCCTCCAAAAATAAGCCCATCCAATAAAGTCGGCCCAATCACCATACAACCACCCGATGGACAGCGAGGGGTAGACCCGACGTTAACCCCTCGCATCGACCTAAGTACGGAAGTACCCCTGCTAAACTCTATAAAAGAAGAGTTAGTGAACAGTGTTGGAGGGATGAGAAATCTTCGGGAGAAGAACCCCTCGACCTAGAAACTTAGAGCGAGCAAGATAGTTGTAAGCCAAACCTCGTTCGCCTCGTCTTAAGCTTATTTCTTAGGTCAACCTCACTTGTAAAAGAGCAACACGTTCGACCAACTTTGTACTAAGATATATTAACACGACGTCGTCCGACGACCGATTTACTCGTACCATTTTTGCCTTACGTCGTTCTCTCTTACTATTTGTTTGATCGGACCTGACTATCAACAAACAAGCAAAACAAAGATCTCATATTCTGACGCTAAAACTCGAACAAAAACTACAAATCGACAGCAAATAGGTAAAATAGAAAATTAAACCTTGAGTCAAATTGATTCACGAAGAAATCTAAGAACTGATTTTGCTTTCAAGTTTGAGGGGAACGCCGCAAAAAAAGTATCGAAACTTCAGAAAAATGAGCAAAATGTTTATTGGTTTACTTTACACTTTACAGATTAGGTTAAGTCAATGTCCGGTTATTTCGGTTCTCCCCTTGCCGAACCGAACTTAACAAATAACCGAACCTCATAAGAAAAACTTCCGATCTGTTTACTTATCATAACTAAAACAAACCGAGATTGCCATAACCTCGGTTCGGTTCGGTTCGGCAATTTTGGTTCGGATTTAATGCCCAGGCCTAGTTAATACGATTCCAATTATTAGGTTAGATCGGATTATGATTATTTAATGACCATGATACAGTTTAGACCATGATACAGTTTACATCAGTGATATAACCATTAATTTATTTATTTTTTTCAAAAAGTTTTAGACAGTTATGTATCGACCAAAATTTAGATTATTAATAATATGATTCAAAATCAGATGGTGAATTAGCAAAATAACCAAGATTTTTATTACATTATGCAATTTAAGAATGATTTGATTAATAAGAAAAAGGTGGTGCCTAGTGGTCGGATAGAGTGGATCTAGTGGGAACATTAACTATTTAAATCATAGTTCTAAGCACATATTTTCTTAATATATTTGGATTAGTAATTATTCTATTATACATCATTTTAACAACTTATCACTTAAATTAGATTTTGAAAGGTTGAAATATATATATGTAACGAACCATGATGATGGTACAAGGAATCAAAGGAATTAGTTCTTTGAGACAGGTGATCTACTACTACATTTATTTCTCTATTAACATGCCCCAAAGAAGAAGAAAGTAGTTTTGGCATCCAATATTAAATATCATAAAGTTGTGTGCCTAACTTGCAGTGATCGTCGCCAGTGTTGATCAAATTTACAAGCTCTTGGTTATCGCCTTCAAACCAGGTATGACAAAAGCTTTGTGCCCAAGTCAAATGGAGGAGGTTGAGGAATCCGAGAACTTCCATTTGGAGGGCTGAATAAGAAGGTTAAAGTTTCTCACAACCACCTGATAGAGTTTTCCACGAAGAGTCTCTGAATATCCAACGTATATTCGTGTACGGTCTCCGCTTTAGAAAGCCACCATATATAAAAAGAGAAATGCACTCAAATAGCTCTTAAAAGTATGCAAATTACTATAATGGCTCTTCTAAGATGAGGCTTACTAGAATAGCTCTTTCAAGTTGGAAAATGACATATAACCTTTCTAGAATTTCATATATTACAAGATTGCCATTTTGATTTAAAAAAAAGAAGAAAAAAAGAAATAAAGAAAAACAAAGAAGGTCTGTTAAGTAAATCTATTTCCTAAACCTAATTTGTCTTTCATCGTTTTCTCTCTCGGCGCGTCTTTCGGTCTTCTCTCTTGGCATCTTTCGGTGTTCTCTGTCGGCGTCTTTCGGTGTTCTCTCTCGGCGTCTATTCGGTGTTCCTTATCGGCGTCTATCGGTGTTCTCTGTCGGCGTCTTTCGGCGTCTTTCGTTGTCTTCTCTCTCGGCGTCTTTTGGTGTTCTCTGTCGGCGTCTTTCGGTGTTTCCTCTCGGCGAGTCTTCCGATTCTGGTCTGTTCTTAGATTTCCTTTGTAGTTAGAAGTAAGTGTTGTTTGTCAATGACAATAACTCTATCGATTGTTTGTAAGGTGAAGTTGGATGGATTCGGGCAACGATTCAGGGGAAGAAACCATGTCGGACCGGGAGTCAACAGGCGGTGTGAGGAGGTAATGTTATTTGGAAGACTTCATTTCTCTTCAATTTTTTGATTTTTAACAAATATAAACCCTAAATCTATTCGGTTTATGCGCATAAACGATTTTCTTTTAACAAATATAAACCCTAACTCATACTAAATCTAGGATATCCTAAGCAGAAAGAGTAGATAGAGGTTTGAAAAAATTAAAGAAATTTAAGTTAAATTTGGCGCGTTATGATGGTTGAGTTTATTGATCAAGAGGTTCATAGGTCTGAATGGGCTTAAGTGATTATGTAGACTTTGGGGAATAAAGGGCTTAGTAGGAAGACTGAATGTTGGTTTGGGAAAGGAGGCCTCTTAAGGCCCATTACCATTCAAACATGAGAAGGAGCACATGAAGAAGGAGAGTGACCGTTGGGCGCTTCACTCTTGGGACCACTTGGGCGCGTGTGGCTCACTCCAAGTGGTGTGGACCACTCTTGAAGGCTGCGCTCCTCCTTCCTTCTCCTAGGATTTTATGTCTTTGTTTACCCATTGTATAAATACACTCTAGCCTCCATTTTGTACCTTTGACCATTCAATGAAATAGAAATAGATTTCACAATGGTTCACTTTGTTCTTCATTCTTCACTAATCTCACCTTAATCTCTTCTTAATCCGCACATATTCTTACATGGTATCAGAGCCTTAGGGCATTAATCTCTCATTCTCTTTGTTCTTCACTCATTTGATTCTCCCATTTCTCTTTTCCCTTTGCTGAACCTCTCTTTCTCTCACTCGCTCATCTTGTGAGCTCCTTGTTCGATTTCAGGACGTTCGCCATCCCACTCTTCGTTGCATCGTCCGCATTCTGAGCAACACTCTTCTTTGCAAGATGGAGCCGAACAAGTTGAGGATCTCGGAGCCCTGCTATACAAGGCCGTCGGTGACCTCATCCATGAGGATCAATATGAGTGGCCCGAGTTGAACCTCGCGGTCAACATGGGCGCCGTCTTTGCACACCACCTGGTCTCTCTGAAGACCAAGCCATTCTCTGGACGCAACTACTCTTCTGCGTGGAAGACCGAGTCGGTTGGCAGCCTCCTCACTCCCATCTTCGAGTATTTCGGCATCTCCACTTCCCAGTGCTCGATCGTCACAGCTCGCTCTCTCATGGATGAGCAGCATATGCAGCACATGCGTTGGCTGAAGCCAACCCGCCGTTGGTGTCTTCCTGCTTTCAGTTGCTCCGACCACACGTGTACGCGCTCCGCCACTTCTTCCATTAACTCCGGTCGTTGCTGATGCCGCACCCGCAGCTGAATTTGCTGGAAGTCAGCCCCGCCGTTCACAGCGCCACCAGACATCTGCTCCCGCCCCTTCATTCCTCCACCGCCAGATCTGCCGATGGAGACCGCCAGATCTCATTGCTCGAGTCAAAACTTGTTGGAGATTATGAACTTTTGCTTGATTTCATTGCTCTGACTTTGTTTTTAAGTATCCAATGTCACAGAATCAGCTCTAAGATCGACTAATGAAAAATCCAAAGACTAAACAGTTAACTAGAAAACACCAATATCTCAAGCAGATTTCTTCTAAATCCTGAGCCCAATTTTGCACTTCACTAAAGAGGATGGTATTCACTGAACTTGATTCATCATTCATATCTGAAAAAGGAACCCAAGAGTTTGAAAATTATGGTATACCTCTCCCTTGACACACATTGATGCATGAAAGATGAAATGATTTCCGCCAAGTAGAGGGCTAGGAACACTTCATGTGATCCCATTTTTCTACTTGGATAAGGAATGATCACACAAAGGGTTGAAGCGAGGGGTAGGAACATTTCCCGAGACCCCGTTATTCGCCTAAGACCTTTGATACTTTGAGAGGGGAGAACCGGGGATTCGGTGGCAAACACCATCAATACTCGCGTCTATACAAACCTTGATTTGTATATGCAAAGCTAAAAAGTTAAAGAGAACATAAAAAGAGATAAGTCTGGGGGAGAGGAAAATCATACCAAAGTATGAAACTTGGGTGGTTCCTTAGTCACGATGTCGCATGAGGAAGAATCTAGAAGGATTTAGTATGATTTGAGCATATCAGTTGTTTACAACAACATCAACATGGTTAGAAATTTAAATTGGTATTATATTGAAAAGTTATGTAAATTTATTTCGTTGGAGTCATTTTCACTCGAGTGTTAAAATTTATTGTTTATGTTTAGGTTTGATGTTAATCACTAAATTAACATTTGTGACATCAGAAATTAACAAAACTCAAAAATTAACCGGATGTTAGAAAGATGAGTTAGATCTCATGGAAGAAAATGACCGTTCCAACAAATGTTGGAGGTTTGAGATTTCGAGATTTTGAGACTTTCAACGATGCTCTCTTAGCTAAGCTTTGATGGAGGTTAATACAAGCTCCAGATTCTTTATTTGCTAAAGTCTTTTTAGACAAATATTGTTCAAATTCTTCTTAATGGAGGTTGGAAGCTATTAGAGTGGAAGAAGGAGAGGAGAGGTGGAGGCCGAAGTCATGAGGACAAGACCGAGCATCTCCACTCTAAAGAAGAAGAAGAAGAGGAGAATCAAGGCCACGGTCGTGAAGACAAGGCTGAAGACCACCTCAAGGCATTACAAAGAGGAGAAGAAGGTGGCAGTCAATGCTAAAGAAGCAATTGATCAATTCAAGCCTCGGCCAATTGAAGAGAAGCTTAAGGCCGAGGCCTATCAAAGAAGCTTAAGCATGTTGCAAAGAAGAAGGCCAAGATTGGTTCATGTCCAATGAAGGACCAAGATGAGTTCTTCACTTAGCATTGCTGTGAAGAAAAGAAGGAACCCAAGCTCATCAAGACAAGGCCAAGATTGTGAAGAAAATTGGGAACCATCCGTACGAACGTACGTACAGTCCGTACGGACGTGAACCACCAACAAGGCCGAAATCATGAGAAGGCTTTGGGAACTTGTTTCTGGGGTTTTGCAAGATGGTTTAGGTCTCTTAAGGCCCATTCTTGGATTTAAATGAAGGAGGAGCCATTGTGGATAAGGTGGAAGAGATTCAAATTAAAGGGGACCACTTTTGGAGGGAACCCAGCCACTTGTGTGGTGTGGACCACTTATGGGCTGTCTTTGAGCGCCTCTCCCCTTGTGTGGGCTGTATATAGGTTAAACTTATGTAGCCTAGGACTCTTGTAAAATCCTATATATATCATTATAATCCCCTTATGTAAAACAACTCTTTTAGATCATAAATACAAGTATTTTCATTTTCTCTCCCTTTCTTTGTGGTTAACCAATATTCACTATGTAGAAAGCTTAAGAGAAACTTTTAGAGGCTGCCATTAAGGCAGCCTAATACTTGTTAAATCTCACCTTAACTCTTCTTATCTACCGCTTAGGAAAACGAGTTCTTTGTTTGGTTAAGGGGATTCAATCACAAGTTGATTGTCTCCTCTCTTGTTCATGAGCTTTCTCTCATGAATTCCAACAGAAGCTCTTCTAACATTTTCCATAGTTGGCGAAGTATACTAGCAGGTCATGAAGTCTTGAAACTTGGCCTACGCTGGCGTATTGGTGATGGCTTAAGTGTGAGGGTGTGGCAGGACACGTGGCTATCAACAGCGGCTTCGGGGGTACCCGTTGGACCTCCTTCCCTACATGGGAAAGACTTATATGTAGCTGATCTAAAAGAACCAAGTTCAACTCAGTGGGATTGGATAAAATACGTTCAATTATTCCTCAGTATGAGGATTCTATTCGATTTCTTCCATTGAGAGCTTCAAGAAGACATAATCACATGGCTTGACTTCCGGTTAAAAGTGGGTTGTACTCTTCATGATCAGGATATGGTCTTCTAACCACAGCTAATATAAATGAAATGGAAAAGAATTTCAACTGGCAGGGAATTCTATGGAGAGCTAAAACACTTTATAAAGTTAAACATCTTTTATGGAAGATTGCAAAAAATGCTTTGTCGGTGGGTGATAACTTGCTCTACAGAGGCGTTGTAGAGAACAGCTCTTGTAAGAGGTGTGGAGCGCCTGAGTCTACATTACATGTCTTCCGGAAGTGTTTCTATGCAACAGAAGTATGAAAGAATGCTCCTATGAAGAACTCTTTGTTTGCCACAGACAACTCTACATTAGGGTTCTTATCGGCGTTTAAGATGTGTGTCAATATTTTTCGTACTGGATTGATTGTTCCCCTTTTCCCTTAGATTTGTTGGAACCTATGGACGGCAAGGAACCAACGAGTTTTCGATCAAAAGATATTCTTGGTTTCAAATGTTATTTTGAAATCGCTGGCTGATGCAAAACTGTGGAGCTCGGCACAAGAGAGCTTGAAGAAGATAGTTCCTACTAATTCATCGAAAGTTGTTGATCAAGGGACGAAGCAAGTCATTTTTTTTGTGGACGCTGCATGGGACTGTACTTCACAAAAAACTGAATTGGCGTGGATAATAAGAGTTAATATGTCCGGATAGAAAATTTCATAGAATACTACGAGGGATTTTGTTCCTTCATCCTTAGCAATAGAGGTTTGGGCTATGTTTGAAACTCTAAAAGCGTTTAATAAGCTGCATGGCGATGATATTCTCATATACTCGGATTCCCTTACTTTGGTTCAGCTTCTGAATTCGGAGAACTCACACGACATCTTCGGAACTTTTGAGGACATAAGAGAGCTTGTTCTTTCTTTTTCTTCTATTGTTGTCTCTTTTATTTCACGTTCTAATAACTCCGAGGCGGATTCTCTCTCCAAATTCGCTCTTGTATCAAATTTTTCTATTTTTAATGAAATAAAAGTTGAAGTGACCAAAAAAAACTGAATGAATATGATATTTAACAATATGATATTGATTTGGATAATAAATTATATTTAGATACGTCTTAGCCATGTCAATAATACAATGCCATCACAATCAGTAAAAGAAAAAGCAGTCTTAATTTCTTTCTTTTCCTTAGAAAAATTTTGAAAATCAAAAATATTATCTTTAGAAATAAATCAGTTGATATGGTTTACATTAAAATAGGAAAAATCTCATACAACTCCCAAAAGTGACACTAGATCCACTTTGAGGTCACTATAATGGGTGACCTTAAATCTTAGAGATTTTGCATTTCCACTTTTATACTTCAAAGTTATTATACTGCCAACATAATACCCGAAAGTGACTTCAGTTTTCGTGAATCCACAATATTTAACGGAATCATTGAATCCAACGAAATAGTTAACTCCGTAGTAACGTGATTAATCCTCAAGTTTCTCCAATTCACTCGACCATAGTGATTCTTTTTATGGCGACGATTTTTTTCTCGTAGTTTATGATTTCGTTGCGGAATTCCCATCAAACAACTAATATTCCGTAAACGGATTCAAAGATTCCGTACACGGATTCAAAGATTCCGTTAAATATTATGGGCCGATGAAAATGGAAGTCAATTTTGGATATTATGTTGGCAGTATAATCACTTTGAAGTATAAAAGTGTAAATGTAAACCTCTAAATTTTTTTAAATGAGATCTAGAGTTACTTTGGAAGTTTTTTTATAGGATTTTACCACCAAAATATAGAAGTCGATAAAAATTTTCCAGGGTATTAGGCTTAAACAAATGTTCCACAAAAAAAGTGACTTTAAGAAAGAAACAAAAACTGTTAAAAAAAAGTCACATCGTAGTTTTAATGTTTTGACGACATCTTGGCCTACATGACACCAAAAAAAATTTGTAAAAACAAATTAATATTAAAACAAATAGTTAAATTTAAAAAATATGAAAACAGGAAAAGAAAAGTTTTGCCAGCTAAATTTATATATATATGTATATATTAATGTGAAGTGAGGCGTATGGAATTGTTGTGCTTTAAAACAATTATCCCCAACATTTTTTGTTGATATTTTTGCAAGCAACATGAGTTTAAAAAACTTTCAATTTCGCTTGCATTGTACATTTGTACCTCATGCCACTTGGTCATATAGCAACTCCTTTCGATTTTATATGATTATATTATCAACACTTTTCCACATTTGCAATTTTTGATGGTACGATCACGATCTTCTTCTACGATAAGCCTTTTCTGCGGGTCTTCTTCGATTCTTTTAAGATTCGTTGCAACAATTTTATCATATTCTGCTCTTTAAATTCTTTTAGAGGCATTCAACCTCCATCCTTAGTCTTTCAAGTTCGTCCAACCCCTCATGTTTGTCCATCTTGGAGATAAATAGATATTCTTGAAACGAAGAAATTAAGAAATATAAAAAATCGTGAAGGCTGAATGACATTTAGGTTACATTATTAATTTTATTTTCAATAGTAAAAAGGTTTAAGTATCAAATATTTTAGAAATTTTTTTTAGTTACTAAATATATTTTACATTTGAAAAAAGAGAAATGCACTCAAATGGTTCTTAAAAGTATCAAAATTACTATAATGGCTCTAAGATGATGCTTAGTAGAATAGCTCTTTCAAGTTGGAAAATGACATATAAACTTTGTAGAATTTCATAAATTACTTTACTATGCCATTTTGATTTAAAAAAATGAGAAAAAAAGAAATTTAGGAAAACAAAAGGTCTTTTAAATAAATATATTTCCTAAACCTAATTCGTCTTTCGGTGTCTTTCCTCTCGACGTAGGCGAGTCTTCCGATTCCAGTGGGTTGCGACTGGCCTTCGGAGAAGTGACTTCTGTTTCGGCGACTCGGCGACGCTCCATCTACAACCTCTGGCGAAGTTATGGAGAACGAAGGAAGACGAAACCTGAATAACTCGCATCTCTCTTTCGGATTTAAAGCAAAATTTCTGGTCTGTTCATATATTTTCTTTTTAGTTAGAAGTAACTGTTTTTTAAATTTGGCAAATAACTCTTTTTTGGGGTTGTAGATGGATTCGAGCAACGATTCCGGGGAAGAAACCATGTCGGACGGCAACCGGGAGCCAACAGGCGTTGTGAGGAGGTAATGTTATTCGGAAGACTTCATTCAAACTTAATTATGATTTTTAACAAATATAAACCCTAAATCTATTCGGTTTTTAACAAATATAAACCCAAATTCATACTAAATTTAGGATTTCCTGAACAGAAAGAGTAGATAGAGGTATGAAAAAATTAAAGAAATTTAAGTTAAAATTGGCGCGTTATGAAATATGATGGTTGAGTATAATGGTAGATTTATATGATACATGACTGAGTTATCTGAAAGAGTAAAGATGGGAAGAATAGAGTAATCTGAAAGAATTTTGATTGTTGATATATATGGGTGACTTATTGTTTCATGTTGCAAAGTGCAGGAACATGATGGCTAGTGATAAGCGAAAGAGGAATTATCCTCCAAGACTTTATCCTGAAGGGAAATCTCCATTACAGAAGAGGAGCATGCACCATAACTGCAATCTGAGTAGTTTTGGACTGTTGAAAGAGAGCATTGGTGAAGATGTTTATGAAGATATTAGTGATCATTCTCAAGTGGGAGTCATCTTGAAGCTTGCTGACAGTGGGTATGTGTGGTGGGCTAAGGTTGTGCATCATTTATTAACACATCAATTGGCGATAGAGAGGAGGTATGAGATGTGGTCTTTGATTGAAGGGAGTCCAATTAGGTTTTCTCTGTATGAATATGAAGACATCACTGGCCTTAACTGTGATACAATTGATTTAGAGGACAAAGTGGAAGTTGATCACAGAGACTTTTGGGGAGACTTAAAGGTGGATGCATTAGTAGGACCTAGTTGGAATGAGTTGAATCAAGCTTTGCAGTTATGCAGGACTTGGACTCCCGAGAAGAGGAAGATGCTTGGACTCTTGTTTGTGTTGCATGTTGGCATATTGGCATATTGGCAATTTCTCGCTCAAGTAGGATACCACTAGAGTATGCCAAAAGAGTATTCGACGCAGATGCATTTGAGAGATTCTAATGGGGACGTGTTGGATTTAAGAGTCTCATTGACTCAATTAAGGTTGTTTTTTTTAGAACAACTCATATGTAATCCATGGATGTGTCCATGTGATGTTGATTTGGGCGTTTGAGAGTTTGACTCACCTTGGAAAAACTCATGGTAATAAAATTGAAGGAGATGATGTCCCTTTGCTAAGCTGGAGTGGAGGCCGTCCAAGAATTTCTATTGCTAATTTTCTAGCAACAGAGAAAATAAAAAACAAGAAGGTAAGCTTCATGTCTATTACATTTATATGTTGATACTGAAGTTTAAACTTTGAGTTTCCACTAATGAAAGCTCCACATGTAGGTCAAAGTCCAACATTTAGCAGTCAGACCTGAGGAAGAGCTATATCCAGTGTGGCCTGGGGAGCATGCTATCTATGGTGAATTGAAGGAGAAGGTGCTATTAAATTGCTGGACAACTTGATCCATGATATAATTCATAGATGTGTAGATGAGAAAGTATGGGATGGTGGTCCAGCCCATGTTGCTGTGAAGAAGAAAGAAAAGAGAAAGAAGAAAGTGGAGGAGAGTGAAGATGATTTCGTTGACCCCCCCCCCTTGAAGAAGAAGTCAGTTAAAGGTAAAACTGAAGCTGGCTTGAAGTTGAATGATGTGAGTGACGCAAGTGGGATGGTGCTGCACGTACTAAGAGGGACAACATGCCATTAGATGGAGTTGTAAATCTGCTTTCTGCTTTGTCAAGAAAATTAGATACAATGGACACCAATTTGGGAGGTCAACTCAAAATTATTGACAACAAAGTAGAATGGATGGAGAAGAAGATGACACGTCTTGACAATGAAGTCCAGTTGTTGAAGACAGAGAAGATTGACAAGAAGGGTGATGCAGAGTCAACCACTTGTGAAGGCGATGGTGCTGGTGGAGATGGTAACGATGAGGTATGCTTAGCTATTTTGTTTCTTGATTAAGTGTAATGAGATTGGTTACAAAGCCAACTAAATTTGGTTTTCTATGCAGCTAAGTGGTTAGTTGGTGGCCAATGACTAGTCCCTAGTCATTTTCAAGAATTTGTTTGTGCTAAAGGGAATATGTTATAATTTCCATCTTGTGTTGTCGCTAAGAGTAGTGTACCTTTATATTTACCTTTCAAGAATGTACCGTCTACGACTATAACTTTCTTCATAAATGGAAATCCATCAATGCATGCACCGAATGCTAAGAAAACATACTTGAATATATTTACATCATCTACTTCAAGCCTAGTTAGGGTCCCTGGATTTGCTTTTCTTATCCTGTACAAGTAAGACGGTAGTTCAAGATACCCATTTTCATCTGTTCCGCTTACTAATTGACGGGCAAACTTAAGAGTACGATGTGCCTTCCAATAATCAACCTATATAAATACGAATAGATATTAATATTTACTAGCAAACCAAATTCATACTAATTATAACCCTAGTTTATTACCTTGATGCTAAATCGTAGCTTCAACGCATCTGATACATGATTGGGTCCAACACCTCCCACGAAATTCTTGTAGAGTTCGCCAAGTATCTCCGGAGATGCTTGACGAGCACGTACAGAGCGTTGGGTTACAGTACAAGTATGCTGACTTACATAAACCTTTATAACAAACATTGATGAATCTCCAATACGTATGCCCCGCAGTCTCCATTAGCAACCACCAATCCAGAACTTTACAACATACAAGTGAGGGTTAGATCGATCGACGTTGAATTCAAACTTTTGAACAACAGAAATCATTTTTAATCTATTCTCCAATGCATTTTTTGTATGAATACATTGCCCCACTACTAAGTCAAAATCTTTTGGCCTACTATAACCCTTGTTCTACACCCCTTTCTCTTCTTCATCTTTCTCTATATCGTTTTCCTCTTCATAACACATAGAATACAAACCGTAGTCTTCATCCCCTGAGCTAGCTCCGTCACTGTCAACACAACAATCAAATCTTGAATCCTCTTCCTCCTCAGCATTCGTTTCCTCTCCATATATTTCTTGGTGAAACGCTTAAGTTTTCACAGGAACTTTCCCATCTTCCTTCATTTTGTAGTACCCCTCATCTTTCTTTTGCTTTTTATGTGCTGATTTTTCAAGTTCGCCATTCATTTTGGGATTCAAATCTTCAATCTGAACAAATGGACGAACCGATTGCGATTTGCACTGTAGAATAAATTCTTGTCGTCTATTACATACAACCACATGAAGTGTATCTTCTGGAATTTTATCCAACTTCTTTCTTGATAATTTATAACTTAGCTAAATCTGACATATTATCCTATCCAAACCGAAATCGTCGTAAACCATTCCCACAAAAACTTCAAACGAGCTTTTATGTGTAGGAGACAACAACCTGGAACCTCTTTTCTCGTCAACATCAAAGACCCATCGCTTGTTCATGAATTTCCATCTTCCACATACTATAGGTATCAGTTGCATTTTCGAGGAGAACAAAGAATCACCAAGGAGATAGAAACGATTTTGATTTCTATAGACCAAGTCGGCGAGATCACTTCAAATGAGAGGGGCAAAAAAGTCATCTCCTAACGTTGTCCAGGTACTTGACCTAAAATCTATAATAGTCAAGTCTACCATATTACCGTTACTCTATCACCATCTCTATGAAAACTCTATCAACATTTGTATTATAGAAAACGATAAGTATGCCGCTACATGATAGAGTTTTCCATCGCTAACATTAAATTTGACGTCACTGTAAACAACTATGCCATATAAATCTATATAGGTTTTTAGGTCTCTATAATACCTATTAACTCTACCATCAACTGATGTTACTCTATCACGCAACTCTACCGTAAGAATTAGTTTTCGCCCACAACCGTTGTAATTAAAAGGGCAATTTAGTCATCTCGCAAGGCTGCTCAACTTGTTGACCTAAAATCTGGAATAGTCAAGTCTAGCATATTTATGTTACTCTATCACCACCTCTACGACAACTCTACCAACATTTTGCTATATTAGTAAACGATAAGTCTGCCGCCAAATGGTAGAGTTTTCCGCATACTCTACCATTTAGTAATAATCTATTGTCACTAATGATAACTTTATGGCATCACTCTGTCAATACGCATTAACTATGCCGTCACTATAAACAACTCTACCATATAAGTCTATTAATTCTATTAAGTCTATATCATGCCTTTAAACTCTACCATCAAAAGTTAATCCTCTATCACGCAACTCTACCGTTGCAGTAAGTCTTTCACCACTACCATTAACTCTTTCGGTTAGATCAGTTGCTTATACAAATCTAACTTTTTACTCTGTTTGTTTAATAACTCTCCCGCCACTATAAATAACTCTGTCATTTAAATATGTGACTGTCATTAAATCTACTCACTATGTCTGCCGTAATCATCAACTCTGCCGTCACATAAGCGACAGACTTATTTAATGGCGGGAATTTTTCCCCCTCAAACTGCCGAGAAAATCGCTTTCTCTCTCCGATGTGACCTAACAATTTAATGGCATTCTCGTAAATACTATTTCTTAACACATGAATCAGAGGACGAAATTGGCATTAAAACCACACAAAACACGAAACCATTCAAGTAATTAAAAAAAGTTTGAGAGTTGTTTTAGTAAATCCCCCTTGAAAAAAATCATTATTAACATAAACAACAAAGAAAAAATATCTGCTAATCTACATTAAGTTGTAGCTAGATTAGTCAGTGTCTTTGCTATGCATTTCTCATCAAACATGAAGTTCAACCAATTGATGTCTGTGTGATAGCTCGTAGAAAAAGAAATACATATTTGTTGACCAAAAAAAAAATACATATTTACCTTAATTTGTATACAATTTGCACAAATAAGTCAGTAGCTTTGCAAAATATCTTTTGCTTATCGGTTCACATATCATGCAACATACAACATTCTTTTTTGTTAAAAATTTAGTGTATTATCATGTCATCACTTTGTAAATCCGAGATAAGATTTATTTGTCAAACAAGTTCACAAGCCATTTACATAGCAAAAAATAAAGAAAGTTAAAATCATATTTGATTATAAAGACATATGTGAGACATAGAGTCCTCGACCCCATGCACTGTTTTTCTACTTTATTTATATATACCATTAGGGGTGTCAAAATGGATCAAAATTTGTGGATCAATTCAATCCAAACCAACTCATAAACTTATTGAGTTTGAAATTTGAGTTTTAATGAGTTAATGGATCAAAATGGTTTATGAGTTTAATGGATTGGGTTGAAATGAGTTTGGTTGAAATGGTTTATTGAGTTAACCAAAACCAATCCAATACAAGATAATCGCTCGTAGCTGCAAGTCTAGAGAAGAAATTGATCCCATCGAAGGCGGGAGAATCAGATTCCTCGACTCTAATCTCACCCGGAGATTCCTCGACTCTTCGATTCTTCTGTCGATTTTGTCGATTTTGTCGATTTTGTCGATTTTGCATATGTGTCCATTTAACTTACTAAATTAAGCTCATCTGTTTGGTCACACAAATGGTAGAAATTGAACAATTAGCTGGAAATTGTATAATTATGTAGATTACAATTACAAAAAAAAAAATACTAGAAATTGAAACTGTTTGTCACGTACAGTTTTGATATACAATTTTGATTTACAGTTTTGATTTACGAGTAAAAGAGGGAGCTTTAGATTGAAACAGGTCATACATTCATTTAATTATATAGGTAACTCATTTAACCCATTAATCCATTAATTTAAATGAGTTATGGTTTGATCCAAACCATTTATTAATTGAGTTAGATCAACTCATACACCATTTAGGTTTCAACTCATTGGGTTATGGGTTGGCTTGAGTTGGTTTACCCATTTTGACACCCCTATATACCATCATCTCTGATACTTAATTCTTAAGTTACACAAGATTCTCCTTACCTCAGTTGCCTCTGTATTGTTTCGAAAGTCTTGCAGACCAACTGCTTCCGTAATCTTTTTCTAGACAACTTCTCATCATTTTTGGTTTTGAAATCCTATAATTCGTTCAACATAATAACACAAAAAAAATCAAATGGTAGAAACTCTAGTAAAACTGATGTTTTGCAGCCAACAATTTA
Source organism: Crucihimalaya himalaica (assembly GCA_004349715.1). Taxonomy (NCBI): domain Eukaryota; kingdom Viridiplantae; phylum Streptophyta; class Magnoliopsida; order Brassicales; family Brassicaceae; genus Crucihimalaya; species Crucihimalaya himalaica. The sequence goes on along the minus strand of SMJT01000223.1, from coordinate 17,219 downwards.
ACAAAATTGATTATTTGTGCTTCTTCAAAAGAACTTGCACTTATTCCAGTTGACTCTAGTTGCCTTTCTGAACATTTGAACACAAATACAATAAAAATCAAATTATGAACATATTTTAGTTGATCCATTTAAGGAAACTTGTAATTTAATTTGTAGTTCTAGATTTGTTAATAAGAGGTTACAAGTCGGAATCCATATAAAGAAATATCATGTTCTTGTGAAATTGGCATATATAGTGGGTTGAGACTCATGAGGAAAGTACATATAGTTTTTCAGCTTAAGCCATAAAATGTGGTCTTAAGTGAAATGGAGTATGTGCGTATACATGAGTCTTTTTAGTAACGTTTGGTAAATTACAGAATGTGAGTTCTGTTAATGGAAGATGTGGTAAACAACAAATATGAAGTTTGGTTAAACAAGATTAAAATTTTGGAATTCGATTAAAGAAACATAAATTTTTCACGATCCTAAAAGTATTAATTAAGAGATGTATAGGAGAGAAAAAAATAACCACATAGGACAAGATTTATGTGATATGTTTTTCTTGGAGATTTTAAATATGATTGAATATTGATTTAGAAAGCAAATATATTATCTCGTACAAAGAGATGTTTTAGCTCTCAATAATCATAAAAATATCTAATAGAAAAGTCATAATAGATAAAAAGAGAAATGGTCGCTGGTTCTTGAGCGGAAGAGGAAGGAAAAATATTTATGGTGGTTGGATATTCGAAAAAAGCAAAGTGGGATTAGAGTCTTTGAAAACAAAAAGATTGGCCAAGGTTATTTTGTCACTCATGGGGTTGACGATGTTATCGAATTCTCCTTATAGTTATACAACTGAATCGTAGTTAACTAACATCTTTGTAAATATGTTTTGTGGTTTCTTGATTGATTGTTAATTGTATTTTTAACTATAAACATGTTTGATTTGATGAATTATGCATGCGTACATTATGGATTTTATGAGTAGATATGATTTTGATTTGTGAACCGAAAAAAATCTAAACCGAACTGAACCGAAATTTATAAAATACTTAAATGGATCCTAAAATTCAATACCCGAAGAACCGGAACCGAACACGAACCGTACCGAGAACCGAATAGTATCCATATAGAACCGATGAAAACTTAGCAAGTTACACTTAGTAGTTAATCTCTTATACACTTTCCAACTATACTTTATACACTTTCACGTTCTTTAAGTGACAGTTCATCACTTACCTTTCCCGCGAACTCTTCCTAATTTCCTTCCCTGTGAAAATCTCTTCTTATTCGAAGCAATCCAACCAAATCAAATTTTTTAAAGTATTTGTACACTAATTCTTCAATCTGGAAACCCTAAACCCTTGTGTTGTTTGGATGTTATAATCTCAACAGATTGGTCGTTGGATGTTGATTGTTGTATTGGTTTAATTGTTTTATGTGCGGGTACCACAGTTAATTCGGGTACTTTTGATTACAAAGTTAACCAATCATAACCAAACCCGATTGAAACTGTTTTTCGGTTCTATATATAATGGTTCTAATCTCAAGTATCCAGACCGAACCAAACCCGAAAAGAACCGAACCAATCCGAACCGAAATTAACCCTGGTTCCTATTTGGCTACTAAATTCTAAGAACCGAAAGAACCGATCTAAACCGAACCGAATAACCAAACGCCCACCCCTAGTACTTATACCATTCATGTCCATCTTTTTTATGTACTATGTAAACAATGATCTTAACCAAAGCGAGTAATAAAATTCTAAGTTGGAAAAAAACAAAAAAAATGAAAGTCTTTCTCTTCATAGTCTTGCCCGTTCGTCTTCTTCTCAGTTGAGTTTCACTTTCACCTTCTCTACCGAGCTTCAGTAACTCCACCTCTTATACCATTTCCAATGTATTTCTCTATGTCTTACTCTAAAATATAGTTAGTCTTAAATATCGTAGAGGTTCTCTTCAATTTATCACTCTATTTTTTATTATAAACGTAAATAGAGTAAAAGTTAGAGCAAAAAAAGAGTTATTTCAAATATAGATTAATCTTATCAATTTCTCTATTTTAGCGTGAGATATTTACTTTAATAGAGTTTAGAGGGAAAAAATATAGTGGAGTTGGACATGCCATTATTATTCGATCACCATCATATGTGTGAGATATTGTTATAACTACCCGGCAAAAAGTAATTTGATATAGTATATGGTTATAATGACTGAGTCGTGCCATAGAATTACACAGATGGAACCGGGCGTCCTCAAGATCCGTTATTTCGGTGTAAGTCTAGATGTCCTGGTAGTTTTGGTATCAATTATTGTATTTGCCGTGAGAATTGAAAGAATTTTCAAAACAAATTCAATTCTGTTGATAAAATTGATTAGATGGTTTTAATTCTTGCACTATGAAATTCTTATTTCGGTACTTAAATTTTGGAGTAGTTCAGCATTTATGGTCTCTTCTTCTGCTATGTACCACTTTGCTAAGATTACTAGCCCGTTTTTTCTAAATAAAATGGGCCATCGGGGTGTAGCCCTGCAAAGTTCCATTTAAGTCTGTAACCCACGAAACTTCGACCAATCGATCTAGCTACACACTAAAACTTCAACAAGTTTTATTCCCATAGAAATTTGATTTCGAGTTATGACCTCATCATTATTAGTTATTAACATTTTCCATCTAATTCCGTACTAAACCAAATTAATATTAAAACTAAACCGTAAACCCAATCAATTTCGGTCCAACACACTTATTTTGAATCCTTTACTCCGTTTAGAGGGTTTCAAAATCGATTTGGGGAAAACACAAACCTTAATCCCCTTTGTTTTCTCTCGATTTGCAACCCTAAAATTGCGACTGAGAATTCAGAGAGTTGAATTAAGACTGAGGATTCGACGAATTTGATTGAGTGATGGAAGCCTCTGCAAGTCAAGTCAAGTGGTTATTTTTGTTTCAATGATCGTTTACACAAAAACCCCAAAACCCCACCCTCTCACGCTTTATCTGCTCACACTCTTCACCTATCCACTTCCTCTCCTCTCTCTTTTATGCCTCCCTCATGGCTAAAGACGAGTCTCAGCAACAAGATGACCCAAGTCAACAATTACCCAATGCGGAGGAAGAAGCTCAGACTCAGACTCAGACTCATCATCCCAATCCTCCAGCGACGAATTCTGTACCTCCAAGTCCGAGAACAAAGCAGAAGGAGACAACGACATCTTCAACTACATATGACCAAGCGACATACCTCATGACCTAAACGCTGACCCATAAACCAACATTTGATTTAGGGCTCGTGTTTTCTCCAAATCGATTTGGGCCGAAATTATTTAGGTTTACTTTTTAGTTTTAATTTTAATCCGGTTTAGTGTGGAATACGGAAATGGTTAATAATTAACGATGATGGGTCGTAACTCGAAATTAAAGGTGTGTAGCTAGATCAAGAGGTCAAAGTTTCGTGGGGTTACAAACTTAAATGTAATTTTTCAGAGGGCTATACCCCGATGACATAATAAAATAACAAAACTCACTAGTCATGTTAATGCATAAAGTCTTACGTCATTCTACTCTTCTTATTTTACTAACAACTTTATCAATGGTCGTTAGTAGATAATGGATGAAGAATTATGAACCGCCTTGCAGTTTAGTTGTTTGCATACCCTCTTTTTAGTTTCAGTTATTAGGCCTCGATTACCTTTTATGGTATTTTTGAGGGGATTTTATTAGTTCACGGATTTTAATTGATTTTATTAGTTATTAAATTGTCAATTTTAAAATTTTTGTCGAAATTTCTTGTTATTCATATAATGATTTATAAATATTAGTTAAAATCATATGTTAATCGTTTAATGATTTATTGTTGGATTTTAAATTTCATAGTAGATTTTAAATGTATTTGAAAGTGAAAAAAAAAATCAAATATGTTGATAAACCATATGTCTAATTTCAAAATCAACAAAGATTTTCAAATCTTTTATAGATTTATTAATCAATGAATCAATAAAGATCTCTTAGTATTAATCTTTAACAAAGCAGAGATTTAACTGAATGTAGAGGATAAATGATTTGTTTTTTTGTTAAAGATGATAGAGTGGTTCATAGATTTCGATATTGCAATATCTTGAATTGATTTCATTTTGAAAAGCTACAGTTTTGTCTTTGTCTTATCACGGTGTTGCTATGATAATGCACATAAAAAAAAAAAAAAAACTGATTAACCGGGAAGAGATATAAGTCTTGATCGGCCAAATGCATATTGTGAAAGTAAAAAACCCCTTCAGAAATATTTGCAGTTATAGAAATGATCGTAAACTTTTTCTTCGTTGTTTTGATTCTTTCGAACAATCTTTTAGTACACTTAAGAATAATGAAATTTTGTACTTACTAATGGAGATTAACTAGGCTTTGAATGATTTCAGTTTTTAAGAGGCCGATTGATAACAACTGTAACTTTTGACTATAAAATTTTTTGCTATAAAGACTTTGACAGTAAAAAAATTTTATTACAGATTGGCAAATATTTTGACTGTATGAATTATATTTTTAAATAATGTAAAGTATACCGAACATAATAAAGTATACAACATATAATTTGTTCAATAATTAAAAATTTTAAAAATTTTGTTTATTGATCTTAAGTGAATTTATCTATGGGTATTTCATGTTTATCATATTTGTCCATCTTGACATAATTTTAATATTTGTTTCTTCTCTTTTATATAGAGAAATAGATCTTAAAAAAATTGAAAAAAAAACAAATTATTAATTAATTGAAAATTTTTAAAAATTAATTTATCAATGAGTTTTATGGAAACTTTTTATACATGTGGGGAAGAAATAAATAAAAACTCTTGGCTTTTATCCGGTTCGAGGTTTGTTTTCCTCTTTGTCTCTATAATCAACACATGATCGAGGTCTGGTCAGTTCATGACTTCTATTGAGGCGTCTTCAGTTCGTGTTATGTGACATCGCCGTTTTCAAAAGACTTGTGGGGTTTGGTCTCTGTCTCGCTTTTTCTTGTCGGAATAAAAGTCTATGTTCATTCAATTTGGGAGGTACCCTGCTGTCGCATTAAGAGATCTCGCTAGCTGCAAGGTGGACGCGTGTTGTCCTTTGTGGTTTGCTTTGTTCACATCGGTGTGGAGTAAGTGTGGCAAGTTCTTTTTTCTTACGATCTTTCTTAAGTTTTTAACGTTTGTTTCGTCTTTTGCGTCTTGTATTATGCTTTTATTATAGTCCTTGTAACTTAGGGTTTTGTCTCCCTCTTTTGGGATATAGTTTCCGGGTATATATCTTGTTTCCGCCGGCTTCTGTATTTCAACCTTGTATCCTTTATCTGCGTTATCAATAAACAAGCAAACGACCAAAAAAAAGAAATCCAAAGCTACATTAGACTGATAGTATGGTTCATCATTTACTTGAAATATTATATATATGAGAATGAGATGGAGCTTATTAATTGGTTTACTGCCCTGTAAAGAAAGAGAGTAAAGCGTGAATTAGAAAATGGATTTTGAGAAACGACATATCCAATCTTGAATGGCTTCCGTAGAAAAACAAATTTTACAGTTTGAAAAATCTTTATGATATTTATCGTCGACTGATCCAAAAGACTGGAGTTGGACTTAATCCCACCACACAAGCTATCGAAATGGACGATGCATGGTGGAATGAACGTATTAAGGTAATATATGAATATTGTATCACATCATTTTGTTAGTTAACAAAATATAGTAAACTAATACTTTCAACCTTAATTTTATGATATCGGAAATACCAAATGCTTCAAAGCTCCGAAGAAACCCTCTTATCGACCTCGATAGAATGGAACACATTTTCAGCAAGAAGCACAGTAGTACTGATGATGGATACTATCCAAGTTCCAAAATAGATCAATATACCGAGTCCCAGACCTCTACTGAAAATGATTCTGAAACAGAGAATCTAAAGAGATGATTCCGATGTGCCTTCAAAAAACCAGAATGAAACACCGTCTTCATACAACCAGAGTTCAAAACATGTATGGAACCTCTACACGTCCATCATCTTCAACACGTAAACAAGCAACTCCAAAAGTTTTGTATGACTTCGTGACGAATGAAGCTTACAAGAAACGAACATAAATTTATGAACAAGCCCGAAATAACAAGTTAGAACGTGCAATTGAAATGTTACTAACACTCCCTGGTCTTTAATATGACTCTTCTTTACATTGGAGAGTGGTGAGTGTGGTTCAAAGCAACGAGATGCATGCACATGTTTATCTAACACTACCCAATGACGATGCTATGATTAAATATCTCGAGTGGACAACAAGAATTTGCCAAACAACTAATTAGACTAATGAATAATAATTATTCACAAGAAATTTTTTTCACATTTGACAAATCTTTTTTTAACGTAAAATAATGATTGTTTCTTTTTTGTTGTTTTTGAAATTAATCAATATTTTTCATGTTCTATTTTACTAATTAATTATATTATTTTTTATTTTTTAGTGGGAAGCGTTTTACAGAATGCTTGAAGATGATGGGGCAGAAGGGAAGCATTAACTTTGGAGAATCATTCATGGATCCTTACTCCATGAGTATAGAAATGAAACAGATGAACATAGATCAAGAACGTGGTCAAAGATACGTATATTATGAACTAATTCATAGTCATGAGGAACAATGCTACAACATAATTTAGATATATCCACCGATGTTCATCCAACTATGTGAAAAACTTAAGGAGGACTATCACTTGAAAGAGACCGATAATGTAAGCATCCAGGAAAGTGTTGCAATTTTTTTGACTATGCGCTCAATACAAAACTCAGAGGTATGTTGGAAAAATATTTTGATCAATCACAAGAAACCATATGCATAAAATTTCACGAAGTTCTGAATGCTCTCAAACTCATGGCGGTTGATTTGCTTAGACCTGGTCCGGAAGAGATCACACAACATCATCCAAAGTTATAGTCTGACATAAGGTATTGGCCTTACTTTATAGGTTTTATTGGTGCAATAGATGGAACACGTGTTCATGTCACTGTTGCAGGAAAAAATCAAAAAAATATTAGAACAGGAAATGTGGCACAAATATGAATATTTTAGCAATATGCAATGTGGACATGTTGTTTACATATGCATATATTGGTATTCTTGGGTCTCCTCACGATGCTAAGGTTATAATGTTAGCGATGGAGAGGCATCATCATCTATTTCCAACTCCACCTATTGGAAAATATTGTTTGAGAGATTATGGTTATGCTCTTTGACCTGGATTCCTTACTCCATATCGAGGGAAAAGATATCATCCTAGCGCATATAATGGAGCTAGACCACCAAGTAGTTACAAAGAAATATTCGATAAACGACATTCTTTGTTGCGATCAATCATTGAACGGACTTTTGGTGTGTGGAAAGCAAAATGACGAGTTTTAAGAGAAAAATCAATGTATGACATACATGTTCAGCGTACAGTTATTGCTGCAACAATGGCATTGCAATTTTATTAGGTTATCAAACCTACGAGATGTTGGCTTCGATTTAGATCATAGCTAGTAATATAGCTGAAGAAGATTCTTATTCAAATAAAGATTCAGAACAAACTAATATTCTGATTAGTATATGGAAGGGATTCGAGATGAAATTTTTGCATCATTACGGAATTCGCGATGTTGGTAATAGTTTATGCAATAATGCAATAATGCAATAATATGTTTTTTATAAGCAATAAACATATTATTTTTTTCATGCATCATTGTAATATTTTTTGTATTTTAAAATTTATCATCATTATTTTAGTAAACTTTCAGCACAAAACAAACATAAATGACTAAAAATTAGATAAATGACTTAAACTGTTTTTTTTAAATAATTATATATAGAAAAAATAAGTTACCAATTACAAAATTTAAAAATCTACACCAAAACCTAAGAACCAGTTAGAACCTGTAAAACATTCATGACCTTAGTTTCAAACTTCAAGTTCAAGTTGTACGTAACAGAAAACCTATATATATACTACAACTGATACATTATAAATGTTACAAGACAGTTAATTTAAGAAATATGTTAATTCATATTTTTACAGCAAACTTACTACATCAAACTAACATTTATACCACATAATATTTATTGTAAATTACATCAAATTGTAATATCTACTGCAACTAGATTTGTTATAGATTTGTTATAGGCATAATCATAAATACAAAGATGTAGAGCATTATCAAATCATGTAAATTGTTTTGCATTGCTTATTATATGTGTCATTGTCAAATAAGCACACTAGAAGAAACAATAGTATTATTTTTTTTTTTGAAAGATAGTATCATTCCATTTAATATTTTTTGTTTATTAAATTTTCTAAAAATATTACTATTATCAATATTATATTTATTTTATTTTATTAATATATAATGCAACTGATACATCAAAATCGTTACTATTCACTTGTTTAAAAATATATAAATAATTTTTACTGCAAGATACAACATCTACTTCAACTCAATTTTGATAACATATGTTACCGGTCGGAGCATATATCTTGTGAGTGTACTAAAACAATAATCTATTAAAGTCTGCGGTATATCGCGGTAACTCATCTAGTCCCTATAAAACTATAGAATGTACCGCGTCCGGCCCGAACAATAATATTTTGCTATGGATGTTTCCATCCACTCCATGTGGACTGTGCCCATCCCTAACCGTAAATTTTTGTAATATTTTGCTATGGATGTTTCCATCCACTCCATGTGGACTGTGCCCATCCCTAACCGTAAATTTTTGTAATAGGTGTTTCAATCCATTCCATGTGGACTGTGTCCAATCCTAACCGTAATCTTTTACAATGGGTATTACAACTTACGATCCATTTCATGTAAAACGTGTCTGGCCCTAGCCGTAATCTTTAGCAATGGGTGTTTCAATTAGAACTGTAAAACATTCATGACCTTAGTTTCAAACTTCAAGTACAAGTTGTAGGTAACCGAAAACCTATATATATATATGTATATACTACAACTGATACATCATAAATGTTACCAAACAGTTAATTTAAAAAACATGTTAATTCATATTTTTACAGCAAGCTTATTACATCAAACTAACGTTTATACCACATAATTTTTACTGCAAGTTACATCAAATTGTAATATCTACTACAACTCAATTTTGATAACACGTGTCACCAGTCGGAGTCATAGATTTGTTATATGCATAATTATAAATACAAAGATGTAGAACATTATCAACTCAAGCAAACTGTCCTACATTGCAAATTATATGGCTATGATTGGTGTCATGAGTTAGCATTGAGTTAAGTTTAGTTATGGACATAATTTATAAATAACTCAAAAATGTTACCAGTCATGAACTAAACTAAATTTGTTAAAGCTAAGGCTTTGATTGGTAACATGAGTTATTATTGAGTTAAGTTGAGTTATGGACATAACTTATAAATAACTCAAAACTGTTATCAATCATGAACAAAATTAATTTTTTTGAAGTTAAATTTGAATTACAATGTGTTATGGTTGATTTACAATTTTTAGTTATGTTCTTTGTAAAATTGTTAACTCAAAAGATTATTCAACATCATGGAAAATTTCATGTGATAGAGTTGAATTATTAATTTGAAAAAAAAAATCAGAGGGTTAAACGGAGGTAAATGATTGATGACCGTCGTATGTAATTTTAATTATTCGACTGTTTTTCAAAGTTTGAGCGCAAAACTGTTAGAGTGCTTATTATACTATATTATTATTATTATTATTATTATTATTATTATTATTATTATTATTATTATTATTATTATTATTATTATTATTATTATTATTATTATTATTATTATTATTATTATTATTATTATTATTATTATTATTATTATTATTATTATTATTATTATTATTATTATTATTATTATTATTATTATTATTATTATTATTATTATTATTATTATTATTATTATTATTATTATTATTATTATTATTATTATTATTATTATTATTATTATTATTATTATTATTATTATTATTATTATTATTATTATTATTATTATTATTATTATTATTATTATTATTATTATTATTATTATTATTATTATTATTATTATTATTATTATTATTATTATTATTATTATTATTATTATTATTATTATTATTATTATTATTATTATTATTATTATTATTATTATTATTATTATTATTATTATTATTATTATTATTATTATTATTATTATTATTATTATTATTATTATTATTATTATTATTATTATTATTATTATTATTATTATTATTATTATTATTATTATTATTATTATTNCATTCTATTTAATATATTTTTATTTATTAAATTTTCTAAAAATATTACTATTATTTTAATTTATTTTTTGTAATATATAATGCAACTGATACATCAAAATCGTTACTATTCACTTGTTTAAAAATATATAAATAATTTTTACTGCAAGATACATCAAATTATAACATCTATTGCAACTTAATTTTTATAACACATGTTACTAGTTGGAGCATATATATTGTAAGTGTACTAAAAAAAATTATCTATCAGAGTCTAAGATATATCGCGGTAACTCATCTAATCCCCCTATAAAACTATAGGATGTACCTCGTCCGACCCTAACAACAGGGCCGGCTCAATAAATTTGGAGTCCCTATACAAATTTTTAAATTTGGCATTTTTCATACTATGCTTTTACTAAAAAGGCCTTTACAAAAACAAAAACAAAAAAAACCAAAAGATTTGCCAAAAAAAATTTGGCCCTGAACATATGATCCCTTAGAACATGTCCAAAACCGCCCCTGCCTAACAGTAATCTTTTGCTGGATGGTGTTTGTCCCTAACCGTAATTCTTTGTAATAGATGTTTCAATCTATTTCATGTGGACGGTGTGCAGTCCTAATCGTAATCTTTTATAATGGGTATTACAACTTACAAATTTTTCCATGTAAAATGTGTCTAAGTCCTAGCCGTAATCTTTAGCAATGGGTGTTTCAATCAGCTCTATGTAAACGGTGTCCGGCCCGAATAGTAATATTTTGCAAGGAAACCGTAACCGTTTAAAGCATACCATGAGACCTTACGTTTTATTATTAAACGGTCACAGTTGTATGCATTATCCTTATCCAAAGACAACAACATGGACGCCACGTGGGTAAGAAAACAGTAGATTCGAAACATTGAAATCTGAACCGTCCATTAAATCCAAAGGAATAACAAAAGTCAAAACACCCAAATGTCTTCTTGATCCTACGGTTAATTATTAATTGTGTCCATTAACGTATCGTGATTAGAATTAACTTAATTAAAAAATATTTAAAGTCTCCAGGTTTTTTTCAACTGAGTCCCGATATTCGCTGTAACAATATAGAATTGAACGAGTTGTCAAACCAAAATTAAATTTATTTATTATTTTAAAAAACAATATTCTTCGCAACAAGAAACTATTTTTTTTTGTTAATTAATATTTTAACCTAGGACTTATCGTTTTTCTTCTCCACCATCCAAGATTCTCTGAGATCTTATCTGTTTTATTTACAGTTACTAAAACTCTGCAAAAAAATATATAAAAAAGAGTTGCACGATCTTTTAACTTTTTTTTATTTGTTTTCTCACTCTGCCTCTTCTCTTTCGTTTGTGGTTCTCACGGTCTTGTGTTTGATAAATTCAACAATGAAACTATCAATTGTGAGTTGTTTTTTTTGCAGTTCTCTATCATCTATCTCCATGATTTATCACAATGCATTCTTGTTTAAGATTTTTGTTTTCTTGTCTATGACATTTTGTTTTTCAGAAAAACTGCTTGATTTGAAGAATTCTCTTGCATGCTTTACGATTGTCGTCAACACCACTGAGAGATCATTTTGTCTATTATCTCTGAAAATTTTATTCAAAGATCTGATAATTTTGATTAACAGAGATTATGGTAACTAATCCTTCTCGGAATATCATCTGCTGAGGTAAAAATTTCAGACTATTCGTTTTTATTAGATCCTCTCTCTAATCATTGGTGAATGTTTTGTTTCCATGTGAACATTTACTCATTAAAAAAAAAAAAAATTTCTTCAAGACAAATGTGTAGTTAATCATTTTCGAATTTTCAATATATTATGTTATTATTTTCTTATGAATATTAACTTTTTTTTGTTTGCATTTGTCTTAAATGTATAAGAGATGAGTAGATGTTAACATGATAATTTTTTTTTAATAGGAATTTTCGTGAAACTCTTGTTTTGATTTTTGTTTATAATCGTGACTCAGATCTTGCATTGTTCTTCTTATCCATTTGCATATTTTGGTTGACTTACAATGCAAATCCCTTTTTTTTTTTTTGGGTATAAATTATGAACATGTGGGTTCATGAGTGAGTATCACTCTTGTACCTCTTTTGGTTACAACTTGTAGTTTATGTGACTTTTGATTCATATCCATATAAGAGTTTGACTAAATCTTGTGTAATAAATAATAATGAAAGTTTTAATGATTTTGCTTTGCAGAGAGGTTTTTGAGTCACTTAGTTTTTAGAGATGAATTTCACAGAATCAATGAACGTTGTGCACAACAGAATTCAAGAACTTGAACCGGAGAATGCATCAAAGATCATTGGTTATCTCTTGTTGATGCAAGACAATGGCGATCGCGACATGATCCGTCTCGCTTTCTGTCCCGATTCTGTGATGCGTTCTGTCATCAATTGTGTTAAATACGAATTAGCTAAGAATGCTCATCACTATCACAGCCCTCCTTCTGATCACATTCCTACTCGTAGCTTTGGATCATTCACCGGTTCATCGCCTCTCTCGGTTTCTGTTTCTCCTCCCATGAAAAGCGGTTTCTGGGAGAATTCAACCGAGGTGGATTCGTTGCAGAACAATGTTCAGTTCTTGAACTTTGAGGATTCATTGACCAGCCCTGAATTCTCCAACGGTTTCTTTTCTCAAGAACGGCAATGTTTGCCTTTGAGAACGAGCAGGAGATCCCCGAGTTTACCCGAGTTCCCGGTCAAAATCTGTCATTACTTTAACAAAGGGTTCTGCAAACACGGCAACAACTGTAGGTACTTCCACGGGCAGATTATACCCGAAAGGGAGAGTTTTGCTCAGATGTTTAATTCAAACAACAACCTGAGTGACGAAGAGCATGTTGTTTCCCCTGGATCACTTGAGAAGCTAGAAGGAGAGATCATCGAGTTACTCAAATCTAGAAGAGGCGCTCCAATTTCCATAGCTTCATTGCCGATGATGTACTACGAAACATACGGTAGGACTCTTCAAGCTGAAGGATATCTCACAGAGTCTCAGAGACATGGCAAAGCTGGCTATAGCCTCACCAAGCTTCTTGCTCGCTTGAAGAACACCATCCGCCTCATCGACAGGTTTGTTAGTTAAGATTCCTTCTATTTCCATTTAAGTATTGTTTCAATGTCATATTTCTTATTAAATGGTCTTTGAATTTTGTAGGCCTCATGGGCAGCATTCGGTTATATTAGCAGAAGATGCATCAAAGTTTGCGGAATATACGGGAGAGAGAAACGAACATGGAGCGATCCTTGCTGGTTCTAGACAGATTTACTTAACATTTCCGGCAGAGAGTAGCTTCACTGAACATGATGTCTCAAACTACTTCTCCACATTCGGACTTGTAGAAGATGTGAGGATACCTTGTCAGCAGAAAAGAATGTTTGGATTTGTAACATTTGCTTCCACAGAAACTGTCAAACACATTCTTGCTAAAGGCAATCCTCATTTCATTTGTTGTGCCCGTGTTCTTGTCAAGCCTTACCGGGAAAAATCACGCTCTAGTAGATACCTCGACAATAACAAGCCTCTACAAGGCATGCGATATGGCTCTCAATTCATTGACAGAGACATAGAGATGAACACATGTAAGTAATTAACGAAATCAAATTATATATCTGTCAATCATTGTTTTATAGTTTCATTTAAGTGTTATACTTTTGTGTTGTTCTAAGTGCCACCGCGGGTTAGTGAGAGCTCGAGAATAATGAGGAAGCCATTTCTTAATGAACCTGAACAATCAGTTTCTAAGTCCTTACCTAATAATTACGCCTACCTCGGCTTCTCCGCCGATGACTTCAAGCTAACATCAAACGGTAAGTATACCTTTAGCTTATACCAGATAGGTAAACGTAGTCTCAGAATTAATTGCTTGACTTTCTTAATTTGTAGCGGAGCAAGAGGAACAAGCGGAACGGTTGAGCTATCTGTTGGACTATTTGAACACCGAAGAAAATGTCATGAACATAACCACTAACTACAGAGACAATGATCGGTATGCTTTGATCTTAACAAACACATTTTGAGATTTTATCTTGATTTCACATTTATTATTCAGGAGAACTCATTGTGAATCGTTGGACAGTCAAGTCCTGAATCTACCCGAGAGTCCGTTTTCTTCCCTTTCCGGGAAGGAGATTTCAACGGTTACATAGTCAGAGAGAGGGACTGATACCTAACCAAAAGGAGAGAAGAACATAGGAGCATAAAGATTAGTGGGAATCCCCAAAGATCCAATCAATCATCCGTAGGCAAAAAAGAGATTTGTTTTTTCTTTTCATTATCTTCTTTCGGAGTTAGGTTGATCGATGGCATGGAGACTTTAGGTTTTTTAGCAATAACACCACAAAGAAAAGGAAAGGTGACAGAGAAACAAGAAAGAGATGTTTGCTTCAAGTACAATAAGAGCCGAACAGTTTGAGATACATAACGTAAAGGGGGTATGGTAATAATAATAGTTATTGGAACGTTTATGAAGGGTTAATTTTCAACATTTTTTTTATGCTGCTGGAACACATCTCATTGTACCATAGGGGGATCGTTCTAGTTTTAAGCAAGAAGGTTTAGTGTATAATAACAATAATTGAAACTTTTATAAGCAAGAAGGTTTCCACAAATATTGGATATCATCGCCATCAACGAATGAAGAGGCTCTACTCTCGTCTATATAATTTATTTCGATTAGAGCCAAGATATAATGTGCAATGTATAAGAGAGATCACTATATATAGGATCTAGAGAAAAATCATAACCGACATATGGTGTTTGTAGCTTAACAGATATATTGGCGTAAGCGTTTTAACCGCTTTGATCTTTGATTCGAAGAGATATTATGGGTTTCAATCCGAAATTTCTTGGTTTAAGAAATAAAAAGGAATAAAAGTCTCATACAACTGTAATAGCTTAATATTGTGAAATGACTAAATGGTGATATAATTCTTTTAGTTTTGAATATTCTTGTGGGAAAGAGGTTGAGTCTTTGTACCCAAGTTGAAGGATTACCAAAAGCTGGTTTGGAATCATGGGAGATAGACTCTGGCCTGGTACAGTTTTATAATTTATTGAACCATATACGTAGATAAGGATTCCAATGGAAAACCCCTCAAATATCGGCCGATCAATTTTAAAACTTTTAGGTAAATTACTAATGAAAAATGCTAAACTAAACTCTTATTTGAAGTCAATTCCAAAATTAAACTCTTTTTCCCTTTTATTTCAAAATGTCTTAAAATACCATTCCTAACTTCTTTTTTCACAAAAATTCTTACCGCAGATTTCTCCTGTGAAGTCTGGTGGCTGGGTTTGAAAAACTCTTATTTGATGTCAATTCCAAAATTAAACCCCTTTTCCTTTTTTTTTTCAAAATGTCTTAAAATACCATTTCTAACTTCTTTTTTCACAAAAATACTTACCGCAGACTTCTCCTGTAAAGTTTGGTGGCTAGGTTTAAAAAACAATAACCCAAAGATTCTCACGTAATAACGAAAATGCCATCGTCTTCAGTAATTTCCAACCACCATTATCAAACAAAATTGAGCTCTAAATGTTTCAAACAACCGAATTAAGTGATGTAAATGCTCTAAACTGAGTTAAAATCTCCATTTTTGTCGATCTCCTCTCTCATTTAAACCATTTAACTCTATAATATTGTTTTCAATATTTACCATCCATATATCTTGTGGTTGACTAAGATTCGAGCATAATAATGCTTGGGTTGCTTAGGTATTGCTGGCGTGATCAGTTCTTGGCCGTTTAAGAAGATAAACACCAGGTCAAACCGAATCTTGGTAATTTTACTTCATTTTTTCTGATTTTCTAGAAGGTAGACTTTATGGGTGAAGTCTCAATAGTCAACTGAGGGTTAGTTTTGCAATTGACTTTTTGGGTCTCAGACTTCACGATGGAATCACGATGAAGTTTGAAGTTCTCCTTTGAAAACAAAAAAACGGTGTTGAGACTTCACCGTCGAAGTCTGCTTACAAGGGGTCTAGTTTTGCAATTGACCGTAAGTCTGACTTTGTACAAAAACTTCTCCTGTGAAGTCTGCGAAAAAGGAGGTTAGTTTTGCAATTAACCGGAACGAAAACTTTTTATCGAGACTTCATCTGAGAAGTCTGCGTAAAAAAAGGTTAGTTTTGCATTTGACCGAAATTCCAAAACATTGACTATTGGTAGACTTCTCGAATGAAGTCTACAACCATCAGTAACCCTGGAATTTAAAAAATAAAATTTTTTGGTCAATTGCAAAAGTAACCCTTTTTCTACATAAACTTTTCAGACGAAGTCTTATGTAAAAGTCAAACATGGTCAATTGCAAAACTAGATCCTACTTTATGGGTAGACTTCGCCGAAGAAGTCTGTGAAGGCAAAAAGACTTCATCGTGGAAGTCTAAATACGTAATCGACTTCACAAGCACAGTCCATTACCAAAAAGACTTCCTAGATGAAGTCTACTGAAAAAGTCAAAACTGTGGTCAATTGCAAAACTAGACCCCAAACTGGTATAGACTTTTCTGACGAAGTCTCCTTATGTAGGAGACTTCACCTGTGAAGTCTGCTAAAAAAGTCAAACTCTGGTCAATTGCAAAACTAGACCCCTGCTTCAGATTTCACGGGCGAAGTCTTCTTTAGTTAGCAAAGCAAACTTCACCTGCAAAGTCTGTAATGATAATTTTAGTAAAAATGCAATTTTAGCTTATTTGTAATTAGTTATTTTTTTGTTTCTTGTCCAAACATGTGTTTTACTTATGGCTTTTGATATTTTAGAAATTTGAATTATTTTAATTGCATAATTATTTTTTTTTATCTTTTTTCTTAACTTATTTTAGCTTATAAACTTTAGACTTCACAGAGGATGTCTGTGTGTAGACTTCGTTCGAGAAGTCTCTTGCACTATCTTTTTAAAAAATGGATTTGTATCATATATAATTTG
>SMJT01000222.1:0-52833 GCA_004349715.1 Crucihimalaya himalaica | reverse complement strand
TAATCCCTATGAGATCTCGATTTATTGTAAATCGAGGTTATGTAGGGACCAAATTATCTTCCATTGTATTTTCATACCCTAGGTGGCTACAACTATACATTAAACCAAGATTTGAAAATTTTCAAAATTATTCTAGAATCTATGGGCTACCCCCTACGAAAATCTCGATTTTCCTTGTTAAATCTAGTAAACTATTAATTTTATACCTTTAGTTCATTTTAGAATAAAATCGTGTTCAAGATCTATATTAATGTTATCTAACTAGTTTTGATGGTCATCAGGTATGTTTCTTCATTTGTTAGCAAGTAATCTAATAAAATTCCAAATACACCTTAAATCGGCGGGCTAGCCCCTATGAGATCTCGAATATTTTAATAATCGGGGTTACTTAGGGAACAAATTATATTCTATCATGTTCCTATACTCAAGGTGGATACGGTTATACATTAAATTAAGAACATGAACTTTTTCAAATTTTCCTAAAATATGCAGGTTAACCTCTTCAAAATGAGCAATTACTAAAGAATTATTTTTGTCACCTTTTATCCATTTTAAAAATAGCAAACCACATCCTACATCTATAATAATGTTCACTATACTAATTTTGATGGTCATGAGACACGTTTCTTCATTTCTAACAAGTAATCTAATAAAACTCCATATACGCCCTAAATCGGTAGAGTAACACACCTATGAAATCTCGATTTTATTGATAATCTGGATTATTTAGAGACTAAATTTTCTTCCATCACGTTCTCGTACCAATGGTGGATACAACTATTCATTAAAAAAGAACATGAAATATTTTCAAAATTATCCCAAAATATGTGAGTTAACCCCTTACGAAACCTCGATTTTTCTCGCTACATCTAGTAAACAAATAATGTTATCACCTTTAAGCCATTTTAAAAATCACAAACCACATCCTAGATCTATATTAAAGTTCACTAAACTTGTTATGATGGTCTTGAAACATGTTTTTTTAATTTTTCAACAAGTAATATAATTAAACTCCAAATACATCCTAAATGAGTGGACTAATCTCTATGAGATCTCGATTTATTGTAAATCAGGGTTATGTAGGGACCAAATTATCTTCTATTGTATTTTCATACCCTAGGTGACTACAACTAAACATTAAAAAAAGAATTGAAAATTTCAAAATTATCCTAGAATATGTGGGCTAACCCCCTACGAAAATCTCGATTTTCCTTGTTAAATCTAGTAAACTGTTAATTTTATACCTTTAATCCATTTTAGAATAGAAAATCATATCCAAGATCTATATTAATGTTATCTAAGCTAGTTTTCATGGTGTTCAGGTATGTTTCTTCATTTGTTAACAAGTAATCTAATAAAATTCCAAATACACCTTAAATCGGCGTGCTAGCCCCTCTGAAATCTCTAATATTTAAATAATCAGGGTTACTTAGGGACCAAATTATATTCCATCATGTTTCTATACCCAAGTTTGATACAACTAAACATTAAAACAAGAACATGGAATTTTTCAAAATTATCCCAAAATATGTAGGCTAACCCCTTCGAAAACTTTGATTTTTCTCAATAAATTTATTAAACAATTATTTTTGTCATCTTTCATCCATTTTAAAAATTGCAAACCACATCCTACATCTATAATAATGTTCAATGAACTAGTTTTTTTATGGTCTTGAGGCACTTTTCTTAATTGTTTAACAAGTAATCTAATAAAACATCATATACGCCTTAAATCGGTGGACTAACACACCTATGACATCTCGATTTTATTGATAATCAGGATTATTTAGAGACCAAATTATCTTTCATCACGTTCTCGTACCAATGGTGGATAAACCTATTCATTAAGAAAGAACGTGAAATGCTTTCAAAATTATCGTAAAATATGTGGGTTAGCCTCTAGAGAAAACTCGATTTTCCTCGCTAAATCTAGTAAACAAATAATTATATAACCTTTAATCCTTTTCTAAAAATTACAAACCATATTAATGTTCACAGAATTAGTTTTGATGGTCATGAAACATGTTACTTAATTTTTTAACAACTAATATTATAAAACTTCAGATACGTCCTAAATGAGTGATCTAATCCCTATGAGATCTCGAATTATTGTAAATCGGGGTTATGTAGGGATCAAATTATCTTCTACCATATTTCCATACCCTAGATGGGTACGACTATACATTAAAACAAGAACGTAAATTTTTTCAAAGTTAACCTAGATTCGGTGGGTTAATAACCCCTACGAAAATTTCGATTTTCTTGGTAAATCTAGTAAGCTATTAATTTTATACCTTTAATCCATTTTAGAATGAAAAAATCACATCCAAGATCTATACTAATGTTACCTAAGCTAGTTTTCATAGTCATGAGGTACGTTTCTTCATTTGTTAACAAGAAATCTAATAAACTCCAAATACACCTTAAATCGGCGTGCTAGCCCCTATGAGATCTCGAATATTTTAATAATCGGGGTTTATTAGGGAACAAATTATATTCTATCATGTTCCTATACTCAAGGTGGATACGGCTATACATTAAAACAAGAACATTAAATTTTTTAAATTTTCCTATAATATGTAAGCTAACCCCTTCGAAAGCCTCGATTTTTCTCAGTAAATTTACTAAACAATTATTTTTATCACTTTTTATCCATTTTAAAAATAGCAAACCACATCCTACATCTATAATAATGTTCACTATACTAATTTTTTGATGGTCATGAGGAACATTTCTTAATTTTTTAACAAGTAATCTAATAAAACTCCATATACGCCCTAAATCGGTGGACTAACACACCTATGATAACTCGATTTTATTGATAATCAGGATTATTGAGAGACCAAATTTTTTTCCATCACGTTCTCGTACCAATGGTGGAGACAACTATTCATTAAAAAAGAACATAAAATGTTTTCAAAATTATCGCAAAATATGTGGGTTAACCCCTAGAGAAAACTCGATTTTCCTCGCTAAATCTAGTAAACAAATAATTATATCACCTTTAATCCAATTTAAAAATTACAAACCATATTAATGTTCATTAAATTAGTTTTGATGGTCATGAAACATGTTACTTAATTTTTTAACAGGTAATATAATAAAACTTCAGATACATCATAAATGAGTGGTCTAATCTCCTATGAGATCTCGATTTATTGTAAGTCGAGGTTACGTAGGGACAAAATTATCTTCTACCGTATTTTCATACCCTAGATGGCTACGACTATACATTAAAACAAGCACGTAAAATTTTTCAAAGTTAACCTAGAATCGGTGGGTTAACCCCTACGAAAATTTTGATTTTCTTGGTAAATCTAGTAAACTATTAATTTTATACCTTTAATCCATTTTAGAATAGAAAATCGTATCCAAGATCTATATTAATGTTATCTAAGCTAGTTTTGATGGTCATCAGGTATGTTTTTTCATTTGTTAACAAGTAATCTAATAAAATTCCAAATACACCTTAAATCGGCGTGCTAATCCCTCTGAAATCTCCATATTTTAATAATCATGGTTACTTAGGGACCAAATTATATTCCATCATGTTCCTATACACAAGGTTGATACAACTATATATTAAAACAAGAATATAGAATTTTTCAAAGTTATCCCAAAATATGTAGGCTAACCCCGTCGAAAACCTTGATTTTCCTCAATAAATTTATTAAACAATTAGTTTTGTCATTTTTCATCCATTTTAAAAATTGCAAACCACATCCTACATCTATAATAATGTTCAATTAACTAGTTTTTTTATGGTCATCAGGCACGTTTCTTAATGTTTTAACAAGTAATCTAATAAAACATCATATACGCCTTAGATCGGTGGACTAACAAACCTATGACATCTCGATTTTATTGATAATCGAGATTATTTAGAGACCAAATTATCTTCCATCACGTTCTCGTATCAATGGTGGATAAACCTAATCATTAAGAAAGAACGTGAAATGTTTTCAAAATTATCGCAAAATATGTGGGTTAACCCCTAGAGAAAACTCGATTTTCCTCGCTAAATCTAGTAAACAAATAATNTTTTTTTTTTTTTTAACTCTACTAGTAAGTAGTTTATGGATTATGCCGTAGCCAAACCTAACGACGATAGATCATGCGACGTGGAGCTCGATGAGTGAATGCCGACAATTAGGACAGGAAGAGTGAGAGACAAGCCAGGTGTCGATGCATGACATGTGGAAGCTGTGATTACACGGCGGCAGAACTCGGACTCTCTCGCCGTCCACGAATTCACCCAAACAGATTGCGCACTCCGTCGCCGCTATATTCACTTTGCTCGACCCGTACGCAGCTACAGGAAACTTGTTCACCTCTCGCTTCTTTAATCCACTTCTGTCGGTCACTGCCATCGTCCCAGATGATAACCCGAAGCCGCATCGCATCGCGCACCGGAGAATGGAATTCAGCCCTAGCGCTAGTATCAACGCGCAGAGAAGAGCCGCCAGTATGATCACCATGTTTGCGTCGAAGTTCATGTCCCTCAGGTACCCATCTCCGCCGCTGCCGCTCGTCTCGTTCCCGCCGCCGTGGGATTCCTGCAGCAGCAGTCGATGCATTCCAAAAAGGG
This sequence comes from Crucihimalaya himalaica, assembly GCA_004349715.1. Lineage (NCBI taxonomy): Eukaryota > Viridiplantae > Streptophyta > Magnoliopsida > Brassicales > Brassicaceae > Crucihimalaya > Crucihimalaya himalaica. Next base: position 48,245 of record SMJT01000222.1, on the reverse strand, counting down.
GAGTCTCCGGCGTCTATTTGTTGTGTCTCTGTGATTCTTGTGGGAGAGACGTGATGAGTACTCCCAGCTTAACTACTTTGTCTCTTTGATTGTCTCTGCGGTTTGTGGTTATCTTTTAAGACAAAGTGGGGACCTTCCTTTTCTCCTATCTGACATTTTTCTTTTCTTTTTTTGTCACATATGCATACATAATATATATATATATATATGTCACATATGCAGACATAATATATATACATATATATATATATGTGGACTGCACAATTTGTAGATAAGTAATTATGGAAAAGAATTAAAATAATTCACAAGCGAGAAGAAGACTCTCTCTGTTCTTGCACTTGGGATATGTATTTTGTTTGTCTATAAAGAGATTATATTTTCATACACATGATCACTTACATTTACATATGCCACAGTTTCAATTTTAACATCAGGCAGGATTTGTACATACAATCTATAATATATATTCAGAAAATTTTGAAGACTAAAGAGTTTTCTTTTTTCTTTTTCAAGTAAAGGAAATGAGGGAGGTGTGTAGTACAACAACAAAGCACTGAGAAGACGATCTTTTAAGGATGAAATCATCAGAAGTGGCAACAAACTATTTGGTGAATCAAAACAACCCCCACTACACTCACATTTTCAATGATACGCATACCAGCGTCCGCGTCATTTCATATCAATTATTGGTTTTTATTTAATTATAAAGTTATGTAAGCCGAACCAGGTTTGTAACTCCCACGTTTTTTGGGTACTCATTTTATTAAATCCAAGAGTTTGATGTCTTGGTGAGATACTATTATTTAATTATGACTATGTTCATGAGTACTTATACGTGACATAATCTAGTGAAAGATAACATCATATGCCATTATCTTTTTGTTACGTCGTAAAGGTGAAACTCTTAAGTGGGAAAGTACGATTAGAAAGCAAAACTGAAAATAATAACAAAACCAAAACGATCGTAGAGGAGTCTGAATATGTTTATTCCGGAGTCGGCTGGTAGATTTTGATTTTATCGCAAGAAGTTTGTTTGCTTTTGGAAGCCTACGTGCGGAAGCAAATCTTTTAATACTCTCACAAAAGAGTGGATCCATCGACTCGTTGACACGTCTTTATTTACAACAACTGGAGGCCCACTTAACTACTTGACGTCCAAATCCAGGGCCTTGGCGGCTAAGAGGCCGAAATGCCCGGGACTCTTACGATTTTTAATTTTATTTGTTTTTGATTTTCTTATCTCATTTCTTAGTGTTTTCTAATTGTATTTGTAGGGTTGGACTAAAATACCAAAACCCAAAGGAGTAAAATCAATCAAGACTAAAATAAGAAACAAGGAACGGGGGAAAAGGACAAAAACAAAGAAGATGTAATATACTGGATTGGATCACTGTCTTGTTCAACATATATAGATGAGTTAGTTAGACAAACACATGTCCTTTATTCTTGGTCTTTTTGCAGCAGCTTCTTTCTCTCGTTTAATGCTGTATTGATATATGACTGACTAGAACAGATACTATTTATATGTCTGTGAATTGGTTGGTAAAACTGTGAAAGCATATGTGTGTTGTTTTCACCTGTTGCAGTTGGTGGAAGGGTTCATATTGACGGTTGGAAGGTTGACACAGCACTTGGCTGGCAAAGTGGCAGCATTTTTTAGATTCTTTGACGAGTAAGACACTCCTCCCAACGCAGACTTGATGCAGCGACACACACCTTGCCTGTCTGATGCGCTCTTTGCTTGTCCGTTGAGCATCCTGATGCCAGTGCAACAGCTGCGTGGAATGGTTCCTCCCTGCGTCACGTACACAGCGCACGGGTAAAGGTTGGCCACTACCGCGTTGCAAGACACGACTGCTTCAGTGGCCCTTGCAACGATGGACGGTAGCACAACTCTCATCATTTCTCTCTCTCTCTCATCATTTTTCAACATTTGCTAATAGTGATAACACAAACCAATCAATGAATGATATTAACTGGTTTTATATTTCTAATTAATATTAAAAGGATTGCTCTCGCATATATTCTTGTATTTAGTTATCATTAAGTTTTGAGATAAGCTGTTACCTACACAAAAACGCTTTTAAATTTTGAAATTCAGAAGTTTAACATAAAACCTGTGAACACTTTTTTTTGTTTTTGTATCAAGTAGAAGACCAGGGGGGATTCATAGTCATTTCTTTTTTCTTTTAAAATTATTAAGCTTTAACACTACGATTTAAAAACACAATATAAAAGAAATGCATGCATAATCAAGGAACAACTACTAAAATGCAACCCTCCCGAAAAATAAAAAATAAATAAAGGCAATCTATAGCTTGAGAGACAAGTCTATATCAGAATCCTTGGTAGTATCAGTGTCCGGTTGATCTTTTTTCTCGCCTTGTTGGTGAATGCTGCCCTCTAGGTTTGCAATCAAGTTTTTGGACAAATCGTCCGTCTTTGGAACCGAGAGGTGAGACAGCAGAGGGATGTTAAGCCCTCTGTATCCAAGTCGATATCTGAAGATGTTGAAAGGATAGGGCTTAGTTTTAGCAATGTTAGGATTGTAACGAACCCCAAGATCATACTGCGAGGAGCTGCCGTTGTAGGAAACACCACTTGGCGGGTACTGGCTGTAGAAGGAGAGTCCAGGATAGTTTATTTCCATCTCTTTACGCCTTTTAGCCAATGATCGCTCTTGCTTGTGAGCGTTTTGATGTCCTCCTAAGGCTTGCGACGTAGAGAACTCTTTTTTGCAGAAGGTGCAAGCAAACACCCTCGCTTTAGCCTCGTTCCTCGTCCCTTGTGCATCATCTAAAACTCCTCCAAACCCAGAGTTTCTTATATTCTCGTCGAACAGGAAGCGGAACTCTAGCCGCGGAGTCTCCATCGCTGGTTCAGCCGCAATCTTCTCTTTCATTTTCCCCTTGGTCCTGGGGATGATCTCATGCGAAGATGATGAGATGCTGCTGGAGGAACATGATGTGGGCGTAGAGAGGTTGAGTTCCATGGTCAAAGGAGCAAAAGAGTTTTTGATTTGTGTGATGAATATGATGAGATCAGAGAGTCCTTCTATTTAATTGTTCAATGGGTATAATCATTAATGTCTAAAAATCTTCATAATTATGGTAGAGAAGCCCAATTTCAGAAAGTAACATTCAAGGAAACGGCTTATTGACACTATTTTTTGCCTTATGCCTTTGATTCTTTATATATCTTCCTCAAGATTTATGCCTCATCACTCTTCTTCTTTCCCATTTTCATTTTTACAATTCTTTTTTCAAATTTCCTTTTCTCTCTACTTGTAGATTATCAATTAATCTCTTTATATGGTAATATTTTCTTAACTTCTGTCGGTTTCAATATTAATACGATATGTATATCCCATATATTGTTAGGAACCATAAGTCCTTGTTTCTGAATCTGTAGTAAACCAAGATTAAGCAAGTTGCATTTACTCATCTTTTGTTTTAAAATTCAAATCTCGAAACTTTCGTTATTATTTTCGTATTCAAAGATCCGTTACATTTATTTTTCTCAACTTACTTAGCTGGATGATTTATTGAAATGGAAAAGCTTTATGTTTTTGCTTTAAAACACAATCAAGACATTTCAACCCATTTATTATAATATACTGTAGTAGCACTTTTAAGCTTTCATTTTTTCTACTTTGTCAAAAGATTTGTACTGATATAATTTTGTATACGTATGCCAATGTCAATTTCTAAAAAGGTATAAACGAAGTTAAAAATATTAATCATTAGTACAGTCTCGAAAAGGTTAGAATATTTGTAAGTAAAGTATATGTAATGTTAGCTTATTAGTAGCCACTATTCTACAGAAACTCACTTGTACATTTATATGTATATTATGTGCATTATAGAGTTGTAAGTACATTTAAAAAATTAGTTTATCAATAGTTTTCGAATAAAAAATTGTCAAATATATTCATGTAAATTTTACAACTAATGATAAACGAACTTTACATTAACGAATTATAAATACATATATAGTTGTGTAAACTGTAAATATACTATACAAATATAAATATAGTTTAGATGTATAAATGAATATAAATATTTTAACATTTAATATAAGGGTAATTCTCAAAATACCACATTTTAAGTTTAATATATCAACATTTAATAATATTATAAATATAATGATAATTTCATTTTGAAGAAATCAATGTTGATGAAAAGAATCACTTTTTATTCTTCGTTTATAATAAAATGTTTTTATAAATAAAATATAAAAATAATAATTAGATATTCTCTATGGCCATGCATTATGGAATGGATCTCATCATCACATTTGTTTTCTTTATAAAGATAAACATAGGCTTTAGTATTTGACTAATTAGTTTGGCGTGTGATGCTGCTACCAGTTAATCACTTGACAAGAAGAAGAACTGAGAGTACTTCGCTATAGACTTTTTTCTTTCTGTTTTTGGGAATGAAACTACGCTAAAGACTTTACGTAAGTCTAACCTGCTACGTACTTCTCTGCTAATGTCATATATTCACCAAAGCAGAGGCGAAGACAAAGATCCCTTCTTGTACCTAAGAGTTTCTGTTCCTCTTAGCAGCAAAAAGCTGACGAATGAAGGCAAATTTTCCTTTTGCGCGGCTGGAGAACTCAGTGAGGGCTCCGCCGTTGGTCCTGTTGTTGTCAGCCTCAGGCAGAGGCTGAGGAGGAGGAGGAGTGAGGGTAAGGAGGAACTCATTGAGCAGTCTGATAATTTGGCTGAAGCTAGGCCTCATGTTCGGGTCCTCCACCCAACAAGACTGCACTATGAACGCCAGACTGGGAGATATTCCCTCTGGCATTCGCGGCCTCTCGTGCTGCAATGTTATCAACAAGAAAAGAGGTTGATATCCAACAACTCAATGATCACATGGGAAGAAGCAGATGAAACCTTGAATGCTGCTGCGTAGGCGGCTTGCAGGTTGGACATGCCCTCGAATGGCATCCGATTAGTCAGAAGCTCCCAAAGCACGATGCCAAAGCTGTAGACATCTACTTTGTTGTTGTAATGCTTCTTCTCTCCTTGACGCAGGGTCACTGTACTGTAGAGCTACGGATGACATGAAAATACACATGCATGGTTTTATGATGTTAATGCAGTGTGAATCATGTACAACAATGACAGAGTGAGTGGCCACACCTCAGGAGCCATCCAACGGTAAGTCCCTGTCTCTGCGGTCATCATCTCTGTCACCGTTTCTTCCCTAGCAAGCCCAAAATCAGCAAGCTTGACGGATTTGTGATTCTCGGTCAGCAATAAGTTGTCTGCGTCATCGGGTTTGAGTCCATCAAGCCAAGCAAGGGCAGGACAAATATAATAAAAACGAAAAAAAGAAAGGTCCTAGCAGAGTCATACCAGGTTTGAGGTCTCTGTGTATGATTCCATTGGCGTGTAAGCAGTCCAAGGCCCGGGCAATGTCAAGGGCAAAGCTCAAAGCAACAGGGAGATTGAGCATCTGAGGACGGATGGTAGTAAGATATTTACGCAGTGACATCCCTGGGAGCAACTCAGTTACAATAACCATAAGAGGGTCTTTGCAGGCTCCAATAAACTGAAAAAGCAAAACATGAAATTGGGTTTAGAAAAGGGCAAAAGAAAGAAAGCAAAAGAAAGAGAGAGACCTTGACAAGATTAGGGTGTTGAACTCGGGACATCATATTGACTTCGCGGATGAAGCGGCTCTGGAGTGAAGATATCTCATCTGGTTTGGTGCCGCGGTGGAGAACTTTGATGGCAACAATCTGGGAACCATACCTGTGTATGAGCACAAGAATGAATTGTATGTATAGAGGGGAGCAAATGGAATCAAAGAATCAGTCCTCTGAAGAGAGAGAGAGAGAGAGACCTTCCTTGGTAGACTTTGCCGTGAGCGCCTTCCCCAATCTTGGAGCCGATAAACAACAATTTGGGATCCAGAAGCAATGTGTCGTCTATCCTCAACCCCGACGATCCATTTTGCGTCTCATCATCGCAACTCATTTTATTTTATTTTTGTATTTATACTATCTATGACTCATCCCATAAAACAAAACACCTATATATATATATTCAGTTGTTGTTGTTCCAAATCCAATCTCAATCAAATATCTAGCAGACAATAAACCCTGATTCGAAGGAGACTCGCTCACTCACTCATGCCTCGCCCATCAATTCAAGAATAGGTCTGAGTACGAAATTAAGCAAAAATCGTAAAGAAGCAAAGACACCACCGTTGTTACTTGTTATAGAGAGAAAGAGGGAGGCAGTTCTCTCCGGCGAGAGGAATGCTTTTTTTCTTTCTGATAAAAAGAAAAAGTAAAGCCCGATGAAGAAGTAGACTAAAGGAAGAAGCCCGATGAAGAAGAAGAAGAAGACTATTTGCTTTGCTTTGCTTTGCTTTTTCTTACCCCAATAGATACAAACTATTCTTTTTTAATTTTTTAATTAAAAGAATTGAAAATGGAGGGAGTAATGTTTTCCTTTATCAAATGATAAATGAACACGTGTCGCCTTGGACATTCTTGTGGTCCCCGAGGATGTACGGTACTCGGCTCGGCTCAAATTAGTTAGTCGGCTGGGCTTTTATCTTTGTAGTGGCTAATCCCTTTAATTAATTACTCCAGTAAGTAGGTCAGTAGTCGTGCTTGCCTTCTTTGCAGTCCAAAATCCCAAATTTTAATTTTGGCCACAGTCTCTGTAACCACTCTCGTATGCACTTTTGCCACGTGTCGTGTCGTATTCCCAATGGCCAATGGTGGTGGAATAAAGTTTGAGTTTAAACACGTGAGAGTCTTATGAGCTTTGGGGTCCTACTACACGTTTGTATCGTTTCTTCTTTGATTGTTATTTTTTTATTTTCTTTCAATGTTTTTTTAGAAACAAAACAAATAATGTATGCAAATAAAACCAAACCAAACTATAGCCGGAACCGGAAGGAGGCACAGATGTCCCAAAGTTGAAGACTATCGCAATTCTTTTTTCGTTTCAAAACCCATTTATTTTCTATATAATTTTTTAGCTATTCTTCTATGCTCCAAGTCTCTAACAGTAGCTACGTGTGAAGTAGATTATTCACATTACACAAATATTTCGAATCGTATAAATGAACTAAAACACTGAAGAGAAGACAAATATGAAAGAAGAAGAAGAAAACAGCATCTAAAAACTCTACTCGAAGACCCGTAAAATTATTCCATAACCATTAATGGACAGCCAGGCCCAATATCATGTAAACAAATTTGGATTTCACTTTTACGTCATGGGTCACCAAGGTTTTCGACTTCTCTCTCGAATTCAGAACTACTCATGCTGTTACTTGTTAGTACTATGAAAGAGTTGTGCTAAAGATTAGTTACACAAATGATATCTTTCTGAAACAGATGTAAAATCTTGAATGAGTGGTCCATTAATTATGCTTCCTCCGCTTTATTGTAACTGCCTGTCTTTTTACAAATGTTACGCAAACTAAATTACAAGATAATCAACTCAAACAAGCCAACTTTTCAAATTCGTTTATATTTTACATTTTTTAGTTATTTTGTTGTATGATAAAATTATGTGTTTTTCTATTAAAATTACAGTACAGTTTTAAAACAATAATTATAAGAACAAAATTATTATTTACGTAATACACATGTTTGTTGAAAACAAATGAAATTATTTTAAAGGAAGTTAACAATTGGAAAACTAAACCTAGACAAATTTGTTTTATGAATCCAAGTCCATACTAATCTTTGAAACTTGTAAAAGAAGTGGCTAACCATTATTGAAACTGCAGTAGAAATTATAATCTCTTAACTTGCATAATGAATCTTTGCTTAGACCATCATGAGTTGGGTCGTCTAGACAATTTTTATAAATTAATTGTCGAAGATTAACAAGACATACAGCCAATAATTTTAATTAAGAATTCTGCAGATGGATACAATAATACTCGTGCGTAGCCTCTTCGTCGTCGCGGTTCAGAAGGGCGGATACAACCCACCGTAATAAAAGTCTTTGCACGTTACTGTGGCTAAGTGTGTTGGCCGTTATTTTATAATCCAGTATCTGATGGATTTCACAATCTTTTCGAAAAGAGTGATTTGATGTTTGTTTGTTTTCATAAATGATTGGTAGCTGGAGAATATGAGACTGTTGTGGTTAAAACAAAGATGTATCATATCACCCACTTGGTCTTCACGCCATCTTTTTCTGCCTAAAAACCACTCTTTATTATCAACATTCCAAATAATACACTAACTTTCTTTATTTTCAAAGAAATATACATAAAACTATTACACCCTATTGTCATTTAATACACCATTTTAAAAATATTACAGGATTTAAACATGCGATTTTACCCAAAAATCAATATTAAAAACCCAAAAATACACTTAACCTAATTTAAGAAAAAAAATGTACAAAAAAATAATTCATCTCAACATCTCACGTTGATATCGTCCACTTGCTCCACATATGTCGTCTCGCTCCTCCAGAATTTCAACAGAAAACCAATTTTTCCGATTCCATAAATTTTAGCGGAAATACAGAATTCCACCATTTTACGATTTTGATTAAAAACATAATTTCTCAATTTTTGTGGTTTATGAAACCTCAAACTCCGCAATTTTGCGGTGTTAGCATAATATAATAATTATGTAATTGTGTTGTTTAGGTAGAAAACCATCTAAAACCACTTACTTTATAAAACTGGCGAAAAACTGTAAAAAATACATAAATACATTTTTCGCCTAATCTGTAAATTGTGTAATTACATTTTCCCGTCTAATTGCAAAAATTACGAAATTATATTTTCTGTCAAAACCGTAAAAATTGTGAAATTATATTTTTTTTGGTGATATTTCGAATGAAGGATATGACATATTTGGCTAGAGTGGGTGAGATTCGTGTGTTGAGATGATTTTTGTTTTTGGGATACTTTGGGGGTTTTAAGAATTTTTTTTAGTAAAGTCGCATGTTCATATTCCGTTAATGTTTTCAAAATGGGGTATTAAACGACAATATTTTAAAAATAAAGGTTTTATTCGGGTAGTCATAATAGTTAATATATGTTTCTTCCAAACAAAAATTGTTGGCATATTAAAAAAATAAATTTTTTTAACTATAGTTAAAGATTTAACCCGTAAGTTTTGGTAATTAAATAAGAATTAAATGGCACATCTGGTTTATAATACTATACCAATTATTTGTTTAATGCGGAGAGAAATGGGTTGTTCACCCAATAATTGAATAACTAGGCAGCAAAAAGTCTATTAATGATTTTTTATATTCTAAAGTTGTTGGTTGAACCAGAATATAAACAACAAGATCTTCGTATCTATAATTTGGTCTTAAACAACACATACAAAAAGACAAATAGTTATCCAACGTCAGATAGCTAGTTTACACATAATGTACCAAAAAGGTCACTCAAAATGTTTAAAATTAGCTATGAAAACTGAATTAGTACGTGTTATTTTTTATAGTTATTTAACTCAAAACTATTTGATTATTAGTGAATGCATGTTTCTTAGTATTTTTTTTTTGTAATGCATGTTTCTTATAGTTTACGTTATGTCTCATTTTACTTTCGATATGAACTTCCTAACACACTCTTTTCAAGATTATGATTCTATCAATCTATCTCGAATTAAATTATGTTGTTAAGGTCCGCAATACCTCATTTAGAAACGGATTGATTTGCTTTTAGGACTGCTAGCAGAACTTGAATGCTAGCCCAATGATAGGATAAATAGATTTGGTGTCCTCACGGCTCACACTACCAATATATACTTAATTAAACAAACAAATTATATTTCTAATGATTTGTAATATATTTTAAGTAATATTTGATATAACAATATATAGGATATAGATATATTAAAAATTGTTAAAAAGATGTAAGTGTTTTAAATATCATTCTAAAAGTGGCATATTTCGTTGTTACCAATTCTTCTATTACTTTTACAATTGTTGATATTTTGTACAAATAATAAAAAGATAAATCTTTAACTATTTATCATGAAATAAACAACTATATATCCACTTATTTGCATAATTACTTAATTTTTAAGTGAAAACGCAAATCTTTTGTTTTTGCGTTTTGTTATTTATTATGTAAATTTGGTAAATTTCTTGCATGGCGTTAAAACACGTCACTTTGCCATTATGCATAATAACAATCAGAGTTTTAGACCACAGTGTGAAACAACAACAAACGACATTGATATTATAAGAAAAAATGAGTGGTCCAATTCACGTAGCTTTGGTTGTTCCTCGTGCTGTCTGTCTTCGTCGTCTCTCATTACAAATTTTGCATGGACGTACCAAAGACACGTGCATTCTTTGATTTTTAAAATATTATAAAACTGCATGGTGGCAAAAAAAAATCGAAAGATACTAAACATAATAATAACTTTTATATAACACATATAATTACAAAAACAGCAAATTTTACTAAAGTATGGCTACCAGCGTTATTTGTATGCATAACAATGCTTCAGTAATTCTAATGGGGTTTTAAAATTGCATGTACTACGTTGTCAAATAAATATAGTTAGGCTTTTTTATTCCTTCTAATCCTTTTTTATACTAACAATATGAAATCTATGAACGTAACTACAGTATGAAATTTCATAGTTTAACAACTTGGAAGGGACCAAACATTTTTTTTAGGTTAGTCAACAGTTTTTTAGCTGCCCGATCCTCTAAAAGTTCTACGTACGTCTTTGAATTCCTAATTTAATTTCCAACTTGGAATAGAAACTAATAAATATATCTTACAGAAAAAGGGCAAATGTGTGGATTTGTGTCTATAATTATTTGACTAACTTAAATGAGAGAAAAGAAAAAAATAGTGATGGGCACAGACGGGTTGTGTAATTGTCTTTATCCAAATAAATACGAAAATAATATTAAAATGTGATTATTTCACACAAGAATCAAATCTCATAAAGATTTTTTGACAATTGACGCAGCGATGATAGGTAAAATAATAAATAACATAATACAAAATGGCCTTTCTCTTCTTCTTTTGTGTTTTTTTTCTTTGCCTGCGTTAGTTGTTTTCTGTTTACTTGTTATTTGTTGAATAAGATGTCACAAACTTGCTCTAAGATTGGGCTGATTAAATAGAGAAAACAAGAGTTCTAATGTGCAATGCACGAATTACGCGACACGTGCAAAGTGGTAATTGGTAACTTGATTTTGTTGTTGGCCTTATCCGTGAACTTGATTAGCATAAGAAATTATGTAGTAATAGGACCCGAAATAGACAAAAATAATGTTTTCTAGGTAGGACTTAATGTTTGCCAAGTCATCTTCATTGCATTGTTACGAATAGTATATGACGACTGATTTTTAATCTTCCAATTAATTAACCCATATAAAAATATAATATGAAAAAAAAAAAAGCATTCCAAATTTGTATCGTTCGTATGATTGTGCATGGTGGAACTATTATAACTGATACTCACCACACCTGCAGGTACCATTAATAGCCAAAGAAACCGTTCGATTAAATTTACTGAGAGACTGAGAAGTTCAATGACTTTCTGGCAAAGCGAAAAGAAAACCCAATTAATGTAATAGTTTTTCTTAATTAGTGTAATAATTTAGTTTCATTCGAAATGAGAATTTGGACGGCGGTGGCGGAGAGACAAGGTTACAAGACGCAGAATCTCCGGTGATAATGTCGGATCGCAAGGCAAGTTCGGTTAAATGGTCGTTGACCGAGTCTCCACTTACGGCTCACCGACACTTCTTAGCCATTATTATTACATCTTCTTCGCACTTGACCAACTTCTTAAATTATAACACGTCCCCAAGGATAATCATAATTTTACATAACTATATAGTAATTGTTTTCCAATCTATTAAATGCAGAGATAGTTCGTAGCTTAACTCCACATAATCAAGGTAACGTTGTCCAATCCAGTTTTGGGTTTCATATTTTTCTTTTCTTTTCATATATATAATATAAAGATTGTTTATTAAATTATTGTAACCTAATATCATTCGGTTAGGTTTACACAGTTCCCTTTTAGTACTATATTCCTCTCTAAATAAATCATATACTTATTTTAATCAAATGTAATAAAATTATTATACGAACTTCAAGATCTCAAACTAAGATACACTGACTGATCCATATAATTAATTAAATATTGGACTGATCTAATTAGTTAAGACTGTGGTGGAGTTTTGAATCTAATAAAGAAGTATGTCATGGAGTTAATTTTTAATGGTGGCAACGATTATTGCATATTATCTTGGTTTGTTTTTGGACGAATAATGGAAACGAGAATTTTAATGTGAAATTTGTTGAATTCATATAGACATGTATGTATATATATATATATATAGATTGACTTTAAAGCTGTTTTTTATCATTTATATTTGAATGATAACAGTTTTATTTGCAACTATTCGGCTTGATTTTTCAATCATAAAATAGTTTTATTTTTTTCAAAAATAAAAAATTCGTTGACGTGTAGAGAGATACTACTTGTCTATATTGTGTAATTACGAAATGGCCCTACTTCAGAAAAAAACATTTCACGAAAAAAGAAAGTCGTGCCTTGTGGATTAGTTACAACTTTATATCAAAAGGTGCTACTGATATGTAAAGAGAGACAATAGAATAAAAACAACTTTAATATATCATTCCAAATAGAAAACGCGTCTATGAGACGTTGCAGACAAAATACTCTTCATGTTTACAAAGGGATCACATAACATCCAAATTAGTATTCACAGCTTCTTTTGCTGTGGAATGATATTTGTTGTGAAATATACTGTTACCGGGAACAAGTAAATTAAATTTTGTTGATATGTTTGAGTAAAGTCAAGTCATAAAATCAATATTATATTTGCATCGTCCTGAGTTGCTGATTTTGAAAATTCATAGTAGTGGGGTACATACATCACACGGAGATATCACTGGCCACCACCAGTAAAGAAACACTCTATATATAGATAGTGTTATTTATATCGAATTCTAATATCCAAGATCTTTGTAATTGTTGATTTTGACGGAACTTAAGTAAGTCCAAGTTATACAGAAGAAAAGAAATTCATAAAAAAAAACCGGGATTAAACGGTTCAAAATGTATATATTGTGTACTCCTACCATGGTGTGTTCTTCGATGTTATCGAAAATTTCAGATATGGAAGTTTTGTTGTAACAATTTAAAATTTTAAACACAAAATAAACAAATGCCGGCGTGCCCGACAAAGCTTTTGGAACCTTTTTTTTTTTTTTTGGGTATATCACACTGGAAAAAAAAAAGATAGATAGATTTTGGTACTTTTTTGGTCCCAGATTTGAACTTCAGTCAGTGAGTGTAATAGTCACCTTGTTGCAACACTTAACTCTGCACACGTATATAAATCAATATTTTTATGTTTCACAAAAGATCATGTTTTAAGCTTTTTCCGTATATATTGATGTTTGTATATTTCAATGACATTCTTACAACATATTTTTAAATTTATCCATATATAATAATTATTTGTTTGGTTTTAGTGTTTTCTAATAATGTGAACATTTATAATTGAAAACAATATTTGTGAATTATATATAAATAATATGACAACGAAATTGTGTAGATATTGGATTTTAACTGAGGATATAGGTTTCATTACACTGGCAATGATAGAAAATAACAAGATAAGACAAAGGTCTAACAATATTTTTAGCAGTGTTATACCACATTTTTTAGTTTTCTTCCAACAATACCATCACAAATTTATTTTTTTAATAATATCACAAATTCAATATTATAAATGACTCAATATCTCTTTTAAATGGTGAAATTATAAACCCCTAAACAAGAAATAAAAAATGGGGAACCCAAACATAATGTTTTAATATATTTGTAATTTATTTAAGGTAAACAAGTAATGCAAAGATTTGTGGTATTATTGGAAAAATAAACTACTGATAGTATTGTTAGAACATAAACTTAAAAGTTGTGGTACTTTAGAGTATTTCTCTAGTTTTAAATCCAGTTTTTTTTCTCAGTACAAATCCATTAAGAAATACATAAACAGATGATTTCTAAAACAATTTGGGGGAGAAAAAAAGATAAGGTATATGATATGTAATGAATACTTTTTTAGGTTCTATAAATTAAAAATTCAATAATTTGACATCGTGTAATTGAGCAATTGGATTGAATGTCTTTTAAAAAAGGGGATGTATGCAAGTTTCGTTTTCTAACATGCTTCTTTCCATGGATACACATAACCTAAAAATAATACTAGTACCCTGTCAGTTTAATTACGCGTGAGATTCCGTTTCAGTTCCTATTTTTATATTTTAAGAATACCGCTTTTTTCTTTTTAAGATTGATAGTTTACCTCTAATAAACCAAATCTCATCGAAGATTATATGAAACAAAAATGACATTAATATATCGCATGATAATGATACAACTAGAAGACAGTAGCCAAAGTTTGTCCGTACGAACTATTCATTATATCTCCATTAATTACTGTTTCGTTTTTTTTTTCTTTTCTATATATTCTCGTCATTTGTCACCCATCACTGAAATAAATAGATAAAAACAGCACAATTGAATATTTGGCTTTATTTGACACTTATATTTTGCTTGTCGCACTCTTGTTTGTATGCGGAAGCGGTCTGCAATGCATGCATAGATTTATTATTATTATTATACACAAAACAATACGTGAAGGTCCAAAGAAAAAATAAAAATAAAAATAAACTAGTTACACATATAGATAAATAAATATAGATGTGAAATCGAGAAATGCACACGTACACACATATCCAAAGTTAGGTATGAAATTACCGCAGATGCTGTATTAATGAATTGTCGGTATCGTAGGTCGAATGGATCTACTACTGAATATAAAACGCTTACTTTTAATTAAGTCTATCGTCTTCGTCTCAACTTCAAAGCATGCCGAGTAATTTGTAGTATCATACTAGTAGTTCTCAACACACTAATGAGTCTCCAATCATTTAAAAATCTCTTTTTATTTTTCTGTAAGTTTATAAGATTCATGGGAAAGCTGTAGTGTAAAACATGACGGAAACATAGATTTGTAATATTATATAATGACACATTAAGTAGTCGTCCTTCCACGTTAAATTTGATTTAAAGTAACACATGGTACTTGATTTTAAGGAATGGCCGTTATACAAGTACAAGACTCTAGCTAGAAGGCTCTAGACCATCTAATTACATATATAAACATAGTTAGTACTTAGTACTACAAGAATAATCATATATATATATATATATATATATATTTACATTTATTAAGTAGTGATTATTAATTAAGGAGTAATAAATAAATAAAAAGATGTTCATATTTAGTTGGAAAGAGTTGGCAGATTAAGATCAAGCCAGATTTGCTTGAAGACATTGATGATAATAGCGTGATACTCGTCTGAATTGAGACAGAGATAGCAAGCCAAAAGCTCTTCAAGATCCTTGGACGCTCTTATGTTGTTCTCAGCGATCATCTCCTCCATTGATTCCTTAAAGTCTCTCCTCGGATCCACCGACGTCTTCACCACCGCCCTGCTCCGCCGCGCCGACGACCCGCTTCTCCTTGCGCTGCTGCTCAACGATACTGATTTCCTCGTCGAGATTCTTGGCGAGCGCAGTCTAAGTCTTACCCCCGCCGGATTACGTGCGGTGGTGGCTGGTTTGGTAATGATCGGCCGAAGATCGAGCTCCGGAAAGGTAACGGCTTTGGATAGCTTGGAGTTGCAAGGGCTGTGCCAGGAGCTGTCGGGGAGGAGAACTTGATCCGTGCGAAACTCAGGTGAGAAAGAACCCGTTCCGGTGGCAGAGCTGTCACCGGAAGTCGAGGAGGACTTAGAGTCGACGGTGGCTCGGTGACGAAGACGGTTACCGGCGGGAATTCTGGGGGAATGGGAAGAGCGTCTAGGAGGAGGGCGAGGACTGCGTGCCGTTGTGGTCGTAGGAGGAACAGAGTGGGGTTTGTCGGAGCTGTTTCGTTGCCTCTGCAGTTTCTTTGACTTTCCCATGTCTCTCAGTTTGTAAAACCATGCGTTAGGGATTAACTCCGACAGCTTAAACCGATAATTACCCATCTGATACTTGTTTTCTTTTTGTTGTATTTGTTGCTGAGACTCTGAGATGAGATGTAAGAGCGAGAGAGTGAAGAGTGGAGAATATAAAAGGGTGAGAGATTATGTGAGGTGTGGGCCCTACGTACGTGAAAAATAAGAAAAGGTATATGTATAGTATAGGTGCGATGCTCTCTCCATTTTTATTGATTTTGTGTTAGATTATGTTCTCCTTTCAATTCCTCTAATTACTTTGACATTTGACACTTGACACTGACACTGACACTTTTATTAGTACTATTATTATTGTAATATCAGTGTGTAGTGTACTATAGTGCCACCAATACAACAATTTTTTGTAAATATACTACACTTACTAATTTAATCGGGGTCATCCTAATAATCCTTGTGAAATGTGCAGCACGAGGTAATAAAAGTAGAGTATCGAAAGTGGTTGTCATCTATTTATTTATTGTGTTTTGACACAAAAATAAAGAATGCAAACAAACATGAAACATCACAGAAAAGCCCAGTTATGATGATTGATGACCTTGTTATCATTTGGGCTCTCTTGCAGAAACAAACAAAATTCTATAATCTCAATAACGGGCCAGTATGTTACTAGGCCCATACATTGTCGCAAAACGAAAGGAACGTATCCTTTTTCACCCAACTAAAAGAATCCGTCAAAGATGAAACAAACATGAAAATAAAAATTAGGATGATATAAAACATGTTAGTTAGTTAGTTAGTTACAAAAGAGGGACACTAAACCCTCTGTCCAAGGATTTATAAGTGTTACATTTTCGTAGTTCTGATGGTGTGGTACCAAAACAAATATAGAACCTCTTAGTAACTCAAACAAAGGTTTGCTTCTCTAAAAAGGGGAGATTGTTGGTATTTGCCATCAGTTCCATTTCCAATCACTATCACTCGTTTTGGAACATGCCTGTGTGGATTTGCTCTGTCTTTTGTGCCAATGCTTTTGTCTTTTGAAGACTATTATTTATGAGAGAGAGATAACACTATCCGGTAAACGAAAAAGCTAATGGACTTTGATTGTTTTCGTTTCGTTTGCTACAAGGAAAAATCTTTCGTTTATTTCTCTCGAATTCCATTTACAATTGCAGCTTAAAAGGAGAGTACTTTGTCAAAGAATCACTTTCTTTTCAAATCATCAGAAAAAAAAAAAAAAAGAAAACAGAAAACGTTTTATAAACTTTACACATAAACAAAAAAAATCATAAAATGGGAGTAAAAATCCTACTTGGCGTTGGCACAACAATGCTCTGCGTCTCAGGCGTCGTGTCATGGGTATCTCCGGCGGCCCACCGTCTTAGATACCTCATCAACGAAGCTGCTTTCCTCCCTCCCCTGGCCGTTCCAGCTCCTATCATCTCCCATATGACCCTCTCTATCCCTGGAATCGCCGCCATCTCCGCCACTAGCTCCGACCCTCCTTTCCGGCACATTGTGACCAGCGTCGCCGCCGCGCTCTCCCTTGTGGTATCCGCTCCTTCCCTCATCACCTCCCCCAACAGCCTTATGAGACTGAAAGCCGCGGACACCGCCATGAGTCCTCCTCTCCTGACCACCGCCTCCACGACAGCCACCGCCTCCTCCGGCAGCTCCCGGAATGCATCTCCGGCGGCTTCCACAACCCCAGCTTCAACGAACCTCCCCACGTTCTCTCTCTCGGCCACCAGGTTCAGGATTGCCACGAGCGCGTCTCTCTTAGAGCTGGTGGGGCCCTGTCTAGCCAAGTCGACCAATCCGGAAACGACGCGTGCCTTTCTCCCGAGTCTTCTTCTGTAGGCCGATACGCCTGCCAAACTAAAGAGAGTGGCGGCTGCGTTAGCCTTAGCCTCCCACGTGGCGCCCGAACGCAGGACCTCGATGACGCCGTTTAGAGCTCCGTCGGTTTCCATGATCCTCCTTTTGTTCTGTTCGAGGATGGAGAGGTTGAGGATCGTCGTCACGGCGTTTATCTGTAAGTTCGGGCACTCCGTTCCTAGATAGCGTACCAGCTTGGGTATGGCTCCAGCCTCGGCTATGCAGGCTCGGGCCACGGTGTCCGACTTGGCGAGCGCCCGGAGCTCGAAAACGACAGCGTTAGAATCTGTAACGGAGAGCTTCTCGATAAGAAAGTTGACCATCATCTTGGTAAACTCGGCCGCCTCGTTGCACGGCGCAGGGTCTCCGAATAGCTGGAAAGGTATGTTCTGATCGCGGCACCACATAACGATGAGGTTCTTCAAGGCACGGTTAGGTATGAGGGTGGTGTGCTTGAGGACTTGACCAGATTTAGGGCAGGTGTTGTGCCCCGACTGGATCCAGAGGTGAATGGAGTCTCGATCGTAAGTCTGACCGGTGGAGATGACCACCGGGTCCCGCATGAGCTCGAGCGTGATGGGGCAGCGGAAATCGGCAGGGATGTTAGCGTCGGATAAGGAGTTGTGGCGGCGGAAAAGAGGAGGCGTGGGACCGTAAAGGACGCACTTAGAGTAACGGACGAGGCCGAGGAGAGAAGCGGCTGCGGATTTGGATCTGTCGTCGATGTGATCATGTAACTCATCCTCTAACATCTGGATTTCGTGGTCGAAACAAGTAGAATCGGTAAAACCAAGGTCGTTGAAAATGTGGAGAAGCGTAGAGTGATCCGGGGAGATCTGGTGCTTGATAGCGTCGATTGTATCGGTGACTCTACGACGGAGAGCAACGTCACGAGGATCGACCAGGTGGATGGAATGGGAGCATTGTTTTCTGAGGAGAGCGATGAGATCTTGGGCGTCGTCGCTGAGGGGAAAGTCATGGAGGGGTAAAATATCAAGAACGGTGGATAAATCGGAGACGAGCTCGTGGAAGTTGAAGGCGACGATATCGATCTGCAAGAGTAAGCAGAGTTTGCTAGCTCGCAAGCAATCTTGGATCAAAGACTTGATACGGTGCATAACGATAAGCAATTCCTCGAAGCAGAGCTGAGCGGATTGAGAGTAGTAGTGAGTTTGGGATCGAAGAAGAAGCTCATCGAACACGGAAGCTAATATCTTAACTTTGCGAATGAGCGAGTGAACGTTGCGACGGAGGAAGAAGCGGAGAGGCTGCATAGAAGAGATCTCGTGAGACGCCAGCAACAGAGACCGTGTTAGTTTGCCATCTGAAAGCTTTGGAGAAGATCCGGCGACCAAAGGACGACGTTTTCTCGCCGGGAAAGCATCCCCAAGAGTAACAGCCATATGAGGAACGAAGAAGCTGAGACTTTTTTTTTTTTTTGTTTTTTTTCTTTTTTTGAAGGGAAGAAGAAGAAGAATAGAGTTGAAGCGGTAGTTGGTATGGTTGGTTAGAGAGAGAGAGAGAGAGAGAGATGGCGTTTCAAATTTATTGTATTTGATTTTATTAAATAAAGAATAAGAAAAAAGTCGTTAACGGAAACAAAAAGAAGAATGCGACGGTGGACGGAGGCTTCAGAAGAAGTCAGTCAGTCCCGAGAGAGAGAGGGTCAAACATTCCCTTCTATTGACTTTTTCTCTCTTCTTCTTATTATTATATGTCTTTCGCCGGAAATTAAACCAATGTTCTTTACTTCATATTCATATGGCTAATTCACGACTCCTTTTGGATATTTTTTTCCTCCATTTATACTTCTTTCAAAAAATAACACACGCCTCGTGAGTTGTCGACCACAATGAATTAAATATATATTTATATGAAATGTAAGAATGAAGATATGGTCTTTGTTTTTATGACATAAGAAATGCAACACTTGTTCCAAGTTTGTTAGACTTGATCTCTTCTTCCTTTTTTAAACTAATACCACCATAACTAAATCATAATTCTTCTTTTCTACATTATTATTATTGTTGATTCTGCTCAAGCTCCGCTGGCTTTCTCCACTTTTTGGTGAATTATTGTTTTTTTCTCTTTTATATATAACCATCTGTCCATTAACAAATTTGCTTCCCTTTCTTTTAAATTAATAGTTTCCCTTTAAAGCAATCTATGACATGTTTGCATTTAACATTAATTTCAATTTTCCATTCTATTTTTTTTCTTTCTAAAAATGATATTATAATCGACAAGTTTAATATTCTTTCTCTGACAAAAGAAAAGGAAGCAAATCATTTGGGCCAATAAAACAAAAGGGAATAAAATAGGGCTTTATTAGGAGATTAATATTTCCGTCCAAAGGCCTAATATACAAGAACAACGCACTTGGGCCCTTTAATGTGTATAAATGAAGCATTTATTGGGCTTTTCGTGGGATATATAATTTTGTATATTGTTAACACTTAACATAGATTACTGACTGTCTCTTGGGCTGTTTATTCATTTGCTTTCCACTCAATCGTCAAATGTTGACGCTGCTGCTTAATGTCTTGTAATTGTTCATAAACTGTGTGACGCAGCCAAATGTGTTTGATCTTAGAAACAGTACTAATTTCAAAGAAGTTGGTATTACCTTAAAGGTGTTTTAAATTCACGGTGTAGTGTTTGGTTTTGATCAATGATTAGACAGTTTATAAATCATTCAGTGAGTGTTGCATATTCTGTTTGTTCTATTATATATTATTTAAAAAAAAAAAATCCAGGATCAACATTTGATAATAGTAGTGCTGGATCAACAAACCTGAATTTTGTAGGACTAGTCCAAAACAATATTTTTGAACTACTTGCGAATTTGTTAGCCGTGGAGTGTTTAAACCAAGACTGTTTTTCAGCTGGAATCTCATAAACTATATTACTATTTCTATTGCTTGTTTTATTAGTTTTTCTCATTTATGGGTTGTTGCTGAGCTTTAGCTTCGACTAATTTCTTTATTATATATTGCAATTCATACTCACATCACCATTTGTGGGACTTCGTAACGTTACAATTATCCTTGTTTTTTGGTCAATAATAAGCAATCCCACGATCAATTAGTGCGTGAGCCTTCAGCCTTGTCATCTGTTTTGTTTATTATTATGACCAAAAAAAAAAAAAACTATATGATAAAGAACAGACATTTAATTAGTTTAATATCCACATCACCGCTTAATTATTTGCGAGCAAGAAGACAAAATTCTCCCGACTTATGCTGACTCACTCCACATACTCAACATAATTTTTAAAGTCCATAAAAAATAGTAATAATTTTAACGTGCATGTATGTCTGAAAGTTTAATCAAATAAAAATATTATATATGTATGATGAAATTAATTCATAAGAACTCAACATCAGGGTTTCGTCAGACCAAACATATGATATAAGCATTATTCAGTTATTTAGTATAATACCACATATAACTTGCACTTGAATCTGGACGCAATATCAATTTATTTGGCACACAATAAATGAACAATAGTAGTAATTTATATGTATAGAAATAAGTAAATAGCGAAAGCAAGGAATGGTTGGAGAAATATGCAGAAACCAACCATGTTCCCGTGCCCAAGGGATACTTAAATTATGAGGGCTCCCCTTTCGATATGTAGTCCCCTCATCTTATCTCCTACGGATTTAAACACACAACATGAAGAAACAAACCGATTTAGTGAAACTGTTGCCGGAGGAGATGTATGTGTTTTATTTCCAGTAATAACGCGACTCAGAAGATGGACCTCCTCACATAGATGCAATTTTCTGGCCGTGTTTGGGACGTTTTAGAGCTCGCGTCCTGGAAATATTGGATCGCAACCACAGATCTATTAAGAGTTTATAAAATAATAAAAATTATAGTCAAACAAGTTGATCATATCATATTAAGGATAAAAGACGAACAAGAAAAATAACAGCTAGCTATGATTATTTGGTAGGTTAAAAAAGCTAATATTCTGCAAGTCAAAGGGGAACTATATATTCACATTTATAAACATGTGTTTATTAAATAAATGTGGTGTGTTTCGTAAGTTTCAGTGTTTGTAATTTATGTAAGTGTAGCAAATAATTATCTATGTAAATCACTAAATCCCTGTTACCAGAAATAAACTTTATATAACAACCTTAAGGATTCTGGGATCGTGGACGGACAAATACTATAATTAAATGTTGAATTAATCTAAATGAAAGGTGATATACACTAGTCGTCAGACAATTTATAAACGTAAGACAATGCTTACGGGAGATAACAAATATGTTATCGTACGTTTCTTTCTCCTACACGAAAGCCATTTATTTTTTCTTAATTCCGGCAGCCTTTAATTTTTTTTTTATTTGTGTTACGTGTTAATAATTAATATGGACCTCATATTCCATTCTTGATTCATTAAATCCGTAGTTTTGATCTAATTAGTCTCCCTAAATACAACATCTACACCTTGTATTTGCTATAATAATAGACCTTCTTGGTTTTCACCATTTAGAATCAACAAGAGAATTTATTTATGTTAACGTTGATTCATATATATATATATACATATTATCGTTAACTCTGGTAGTAAAATGGGTTACAAGTTTGGTCACAGAATCTTGCATGGGATCAAAAATAACAAAGCGAAATAATTTATTCAAACCAGTAGATATTTCATTGGAACAACCTTTCGAACCAACGAAGAAAAAGGGGCAATTCTATTGATGCATTTTTATATACATTAATACATCTGATGAGCCAACCTTGATTTCATTATTATTTTATTTAACGACCTTCTTCATCTTTTTTTTTTTTCTTCCGAAAGAAGCTTCTCTGAAATCGCATCAAGAAAAGAAGAAAAAAAATCATATAAAATCTTTCGTACATGATTATTATTATTTTGCCAAGTTTATTCACGCGGTGCTTTGTTTATTTTTTCCATTTTCCGTACAAAAGAAACATGTCTTTTAGTTTATGCATATATATATAAAAAAAATCTTTTAGTTTGTTTTAATGTATGTATATATACAAACGAGCACAGCGTGACAGCGAAAATAATAACGTACGACTTTCTAATCTTTAACCTTTTGTGCTTTGGATAAATTACAAAAAGAATTAAAATTTTAAATTGATGTATATTTTGTTCTACACCGTGTATGTGGTGGTCAGGTCACGTGGTAGCTTTCTATAAAATTGACACAACAGATTTTTTTTCTTTTTCTTTTTCCTCTTTTTTTTTTTTTTTTCTGTTTTGTTTCTTTCGTGTTAAACTTCAACCCAAAAAAAATAGTTTCCTTAATCCTTATTTTTACGGGGGCTATAACAATGCAATGAGATGATTTATTTATATGTCAAATATGGAAATTAAATTCGAGGAATTGGGGCATAACTTTTGTGGTTGTGTACAGTGATCATATACATGGAACCAATACAAGTTTTTTTAACTACGCTGACTTTCCAATTTACTTAGCTAAAGGAAAAACATACTAACCATTTTTGTTGTTGTCAAAACAATTATTAAAATATGAATCAAATTTCGTTGGAAAAAAAAAAACGACTCACATTTCTTTTCCAAGGCACCGTTTATAATGTGAAACGTATATAAAATAATCAATTGATGTTTAAAACATATATTTTTTTTTCTTTTTCAAAAGCATCATATATATATACAAAATTATAGATTAATTTTTCCATAAGAATCAATATAGTCTCCCACAAGTATAGAAATAAACAACTGTATTTTTTAAATGGAAATTGCAGATGTTTTCCAAACGTAGAAATTAATTATTCCATAAGAATCAAAATTTATGTTTCCCAAATAGTGAAAGAAACAACTGTAAATATTATATAAAAAACATTAAATAAAATTTCCAGAGTATACATTAAATAAAATTAGAACTATTGAAATTCTCTAAAAAGTTATGTATATTAAGAAGCAAAAAAATTTATTACCTTGGAAAAAATATATCAATTTAAAAGTGTTTAAGATTATGACTATTTAACTAAAATAACTCAGTCATTTGTGTTGCTTTTTTTTTGTCAACAATTGTGTTGCTTATTTTATATATTTGTTATCAATTAATCAATACAAATTAGTTTTACATCATATATATAAGCGATTGTAGAAGTAGTGATTCAAATATTTTATATCGATTCAATAAAATAGTTTGTATAAATTACTATATTTGATGCTAATATGTATCTATTATAAAAATGATGTTAAATTTTGTATAAGTTGATATAAATGACAGTTAATAATTGATGTTAAAATTAGTGTCAGTTTTAACGAGTGATTTTACTAATTAGTAAAGTAGAGTGGAGTAGACTAAAAAACAGCAAGACTAGTAACATGAGCTTGCTTAACCAATGTACGTACATATATATATATTTGTTGAACCATTTACCCATTTTAGTTGATGAAAGAAAATGGAGTCGAACTCCTAAGTGGTGGTGCTCAGGGCTAGTACACGAATCGCTTGACCATTTAATTATATTCAACAATATTCTTTTGTGATTTTATAAAAAATAGCTGAAGATACGAATATATATATATATATATATATATATGAATATATCCTACGGCCTAAACCCTCGGAGTCGGAGATACCAAATCAACACGGCAGCAGCGTGGGGACACCTGTATGGTTGTAATTCAACTTATTCTTCAACATCTTCTTTTTATTATCTGAGTAATTTACAGGAATACCCTCATCCCCTACCTCAAGAACAGTAATATATATGTAACAACAGCTCGATACAGAGCTTGGCTTATCTCTTATCCGAATCCAAAATTTGTCTCTTTTTCTCATTCGTTAAGACCTAAGAGATCCCCAAATATCTGTCACCTTTGTTCATATCTTTTACTTGTAAACCAATATTTCCTTGGCTTCTCTATAAAGTTATATTGTTTGTTTACTTGAATAGCAAGCAATGGTTAGGCAGAATTCAGTTTCTGGGTACCGGAATTAAAAGAAAGATAATTGTTCTATTAAATGGTGGATTCCGACACGGTGGAATTTCCGCCGGAGAACCGCCGTGGACAGCTGTTCGGAAAGTACGAGGTTGGGAAACTGGTGGGATGCGGGGCGTTCGCGAAAGTGTACCACGGGAGGAACACAGGGACGGGTCAGAGCGTAGCGATAAAAGTGGTGTGCAAGCAACGGCTGCACAAGGGGGGAGGCCTCAGCCTCAATGCCAACATTAAGAGAGAGATCGCTATCATGCACCGTCTGCGCCACCCTTGTATCGTGCGCCTCTTCGAGGTCCTTGCCACCAAATCCAAGATCTTCTTCGTCATGGAGTTCGCCAAAGGCGGCGAGCTCTTCGCCAAGGTTTCCAAGGGCAGGTTTTGCGAGGATCTTAGCCGTCGCTATTTCCAGCAGCTCATCTCCGCCGTCGGTTATTGCCATTCCCGCGGTATCTTCCACCGTGATCTCAAACCCGAGAATCTCCTCCTCGACGACAAGCTCGATTTGAAGATCTCCGATTTCGGACTCAGCGCTCTTACCGATCAGATCCGGCCCGACGGTCTCCTCCACACCCTCTGTGGTACTCCGGCCTACGTGGCGCCCGAGGTCCTGGCCAAGAAAGGCTACGACGGTGCTAAGATCGACGTCTGGTCATGCGGGGTCATACTATTCGTCCTCAACGCAGGTTATCTCCCTTTCAACGACCATAATCTCATGGTCATGTACCGGAAGATCTACAAGGGAGAATTTCGCATCCCCAAGTGGACCTCCCCGGATCTCCGGCGACTTCTTTCTCGGCTTCTCGACACCAATCCCCAGACTAGGATCACTATCGAAGAGATCATCCACGATCCATGGTTCAAACAGGGATACGACGATCGGATGTCCAAATTCCACCTCGAAGACTCCGACATGAAACTCCCGGCGGACGATATCGACGGCGAGATGGGAACAAGGCGGATGAACGCCTTCGACATCATCTCAGGATCTCCAGGATTCAATCTCTCCGGTCTATTCGGAGACGCCAGAAAGTACGACCGAGTGGAGAGGTTCGTGTCGGCGTGGAAGGCGGAGAGGGTGGTGGAGAAGCTGGAGGAGATCGTGGCGGCGGAGAATCTGACGGTGGCGAAGAAGGAGGCGTGGGGGATGAAGGTGGAAGGGCAAAAAGGTAATTTCGCAATGGTGGTTGAGATAAAGCAGCTAACGGACGAGCTGGTTATGGTCGAGGTGAGGAAGAGGCAAAGAGTCGCTGTATCTGGACGCGATTTATGGACAGGTACGATCAGGCCTTTCTTCCGAGAGATTGTCCACGAACCGGACCACTCCGACCCGGAACCATCTCAAGTAAATACGACGTCGTTATAGTTTAGGTATCTCCTCTCAAGTAAAATAAATAAATAAATTATAATATCCCGCGGGTTATCTGTAATTGTTTTTCCCCCGGCGTATATCTCTGACATAATTTCATCGCGTAATTTCTCGAAATTCTTATGTAATCATTATTATAATTTATATCAATGGAAATATATAAAAATGTTACAATGAATAGTGATCTTCTTCGTTGCCCGCTGATCTTACACAAGCCCATGCTATGTGTATAAAGACACCCTTACTTTTGGATTTGCTATCTAATTTGATTTAACATACATACATATACTTCTTTTTTTTATTTTTTTGTCATCCGGTACTTTATATTCAATATAAGTTGTTACAACATACATACATATATATACACATTCACCTTTTTTATATAAAAAAAAATGGTAACTGCTGCGAGATTTCAAGTACAAGGTAAATAGGGGAAAGCCAACTGTGCATATTTGAGCCATGAACTAACTGAAACTACATTCACCTTTTTGATAAGTAAGATGCTGTCCTTATCACATCTTTGTGAATATATATTTATAATAGCTGGTGGACTTTATTTAATCCAATCGCATGTGATGTGGTATGTACACCAATAATTCTCATCAATAATTTATTTTCATGGTATCCACTTTGAATCCATTATTCAATAATTCAACTTTAGCAGCTGACATTAACATATCCCATTTTCAATGCTATAATTTGTAGGCTCCACGATCTATATTATCCAGTTTGTTCTACACAATCACATCTTACACTTTTCAAGCACTTGTTATGGGTTAATTAACTACTTATTGTGCTTATAATTTATATGTAACTAATCAACACAGACCCAAAAAAAAAAAAAAAAAAAAAAAGTAACTAATTAACATGTCGGCATAAAAAGAAAACATAATTGTATAGAAAAGTAGGAAACACACAAAAGGCAAGGATCTGACGAGCTCGTTATGTTGGTCAGTGAAGTCTCAAGAGTCTTAAATTGGGTGGATTCCCCGGTTCTCCTTCAATCCAATTGCTGGCCCACTGAAAATAACCGGATTAAGCGAAACCACTAGAAATATACTCTGCACTCATCTATGATTAAAGGTTTTGATTTGACCAACTGATAAATGCATGGTGTATATGGGCCGAGCGTGGTCCACTGGAGCTTGTCCCTTTGAGTTTCTGATTTCGAATCGGGCCCATCAATTCATGTATGAACGCTAATCTTTTACCATTGGATTCTTTTTTTTTCTCATATGATAACACACCATTAATGGCCATTTCTTTAAATGAAAGTATATATTTTTTCCCTCAGTCCGACATAATCTCAAACTTTATGACTGGTCCTCATATATCATGAGTTCATCATTATTGTTACAGTTACAGACTTCAGAAACAGGAAACATGTCTTAAAGACGCGAGACTCGATAGAAAAACAAACAAAACTAAACACTTCGGTAAAACAAATACTCCATATAAAGAAAAACATAGAAAATATGTTTCAGTGCCAAGCAAGTACAATGTCGATCAGAGCCGGCCTTATACTCTCTTTCACGAGTCTCTTATACTCCGCCGCATCTCCACCGCTCTTCTTCAGCACCACCATGTGAAAGCTTGGCGCTATCTCAAACACCTCCGCTTCCACCACTGCACCCTCAGCCTCCATCTTCACCCTCCATCCTTGTTCCTTCGTCCTCACTTTCATCTTAAGCTCCTTCCCTATCTCCACCAGCTTCTCTGTTATCTCAGACGCCTCTCTGTTCGATGTAAACCTCATCTCCTCCTTCTCCTCTCCCTTCTCGAACAGCCCCGAGAGATCAAACCCCGTTGACAGCGATATAATCTCAAACGCGTTCAGGTTGATGCACCGCTTCTTTTCCTTCCCTGCACTTGCGTTAGCGTTTGCCTCTGCGTCCACGTCTGTCTCTTCATCAACTGATCCTTTCTCCTCCTCTTGAAGGCCTTTCCGGAACCAAGAGCTCTTCATTATCTTCTCAGTTGATATTCTCGTGTTCGGGTTGGGATCCAAGATCCTCTTGAGCAATCTCTTTGCCCCAGGAGCAAACCAGTTTGGGAACTTGACCTCGGCTTTGCCAATCTTCTTATACAGCTCCATCAGATTCGAATCACGAAAAGGGAGATAGCCCGCGAGCAAGACGAACAATATGACTCCACATGACCAGACATCGGCCTTAAAGCCATCATAGCCTCTCCTGCTAATCACCTCTGGTGCAACATACGCAGGGGTGCCGCAGGTGGTGTGCAGCAACCCATCTTGCCTTCTGGAGTCGGCAAGAGCGCTGAGACCAAAATCAGAGACCTTAAGATTGCCTTGCTCATCCAACAAGAGATTCTCAGGCTTCAAGTCCCTGTGGCAAACTCCACGGCTGTGACAGTAGTCAACAGCGCGTACAAGTTGTTGAAAGAACTTTCTTGCAACGTCTTCTCTGAGCTTCCCGGTAGACACTTTGTTGAAGAGCTCACCTCCCTTAACGTGCTCCATAACGAAGTAGATCTTAGATTTAGTGGCCATAACTTCATGGAGCTCGACAATGTTAGGATGCCTCAAGAGTCTCATGACAGAGATCTCGCGCTTAATCTGCTCGGACATACCAACTTTGAGGATTCGTTCTTTGTCGATGACCTTAATAGCTACACTATCACCAGAATTCAAATTCCTGGCATGGTATACCTTTGCAAAGGTACCCTGACCAAGAAACTTGCCGACCTCGTAACGGAGCATGAGCACAGATCCTTTCTTCTCCATTGACTCACTGATTAGCTTAAAAAAAAAAAAAAAACCCTAGAAGATACTAAAATGCAGACAACATATATAAGACGGATTGATGATGAATTGAGGAGGCGAGAAGAGGATCAACCGTCTTCGCAGCAGAGATCATGGTTCCAGGTGGCGTGTTTTCTAGGATTAAGAGAAGAAGAAGGGTGGAAGCAGGGGTTTAGAAAGCGGGTGGTGTCATGAGGCAGAGGGATGAGCGAGAGCAACGGCCCAAAGGGGATGTGACAGTGAGAGGGTGTAGTAGTAGAGCACTTGTGTTCAGCTTTCAAATACATGTTTCTGCATTCCAATTTTGTACACTCTTTTCATAAACAAACGTACCTGAAACATACATAGAGACATGAATTTTGAAACAGAAAAAAACACAGATCCATAAGGAGTAAATCTCTCAGATTTGGCGGAAATCGAGATCGATGGAAGCAGAAAGAAATGAAGAAGAAATACCTCTGAGCGGAAGACAATAGAAAACACTTAGTTCCTCTTCCTGCCTCCTTATATTATATTGGGATTTGCCAAAACGCCATTCTTCTGATTACAACCTGTTGCTAACCTTTTTTATTTTGTCTTCTTTCGGTGCTTATTGGTGGGTGGGTTACTTCTTCTAATCAACTTTGGGGTGGTGGGATGTTCCCCGTTTATTTATACTAATACTTAGTACTATATGTTATCACTTCTCATCTTTCATTACACCCTCACACTAACCAACCTTTCTGTTTCTTCTTTCTTTTTCCAGCTAAATATATATATATATGCATTTACGAAATTTTATCGTTTCTTTTTAAGAAATTAAATTTGATTTCCCAATTAAAGGATTTGTTTTCCTATTCTTAGATATACACAAAAAGGTCAGTCAACAGATTTATTGTTATATTTAGTATTTCTGACTAGTAATTACTTTGATGAAAGATTCCTCAAGTTGATATGTACCCAGTGACGAGGTGCCACGTAAGCGAGGATATCCTCCAATGTTAGCTTTATAGATACCTCTCTGTCTGACATTTATTCGTTTGTGGGACCGTTACGTCAAAACCAGCTTGTCGCGTCTGCGAATACGAACCGGGGTAACGTTTTGGAGACAAAATATGATGTTACTACACCAACCAATCAATGGAGGCAAGTATAAATATTATATGGCAAGTGTAAATTAGCCAATAGCCCCCGTAAATGGACAATGGGCCTTAAGCGCTTTTTAAAGCACACAAGAATCATCAGTTACCAGATTAAATAAAGGATGCCCACATTTACGAATCTGCCATTGCCTCCTGGGCAGGAATGTAGACAATTTGGGTGGCTGGACCTGGACCTGGACATATGCGGAGGATAGAGCAGACATCTTTCTTTTCCAGAAACTTCTCCAAATCAGCAAGCATCAGAGGCCCATACTCAAACACCATCTTCTTGCACTGTTCACCATCATAAACATCATTATCTGATCCATGAATACTCGCTTATGTTGTACATCAAATTTCTTTAGTTAGCTACCTTGTCCTGGTAAGTGTTTAGCGACTTGCACTCCTTTAGAAGTAAGCGAATTATCTTCAGCTGCAAAGTTTAACAAGGCGAAAAACTCTGACCTTCAGCAGCAATATCTCTGTTGAGAGACTTGTAACTTATAATAGCAGGAAGGAAGGTGCAAACCTTAGTCTCGGGATCCTTGAGTTTGGTGACAACCTCTGAGACAGTCTCGCGGCAAGCCTCACAGTTTCCTTGTGAAGCAAAGGCCGCTGTCACTGCTTGGCAGAGGTTAAGCTTTCTGCAGATTTGGTCAGGCTTGATTACAGAGACTTGTGTGAAGAAAAGTTGGGTATAATGATCTACCATTGAAAGACACTGCATGAAACAAAAACAGTAAGCAAAAAACAACCAAGTTATGTGAGTTGAGAGAGGGGAAGACCTGTTTCCTGAGAGGAGGAATCTGAGAGCAGCTGACATGAAGGGCCTCAACGAGTGCATTCTGATTGTCGTGATCCTGAAGGTAATCAATGGCAAGCGTAACATACTTGTCACACAATTCACAAATTTGGTTCTCATGAGCAGAATCTGCACAAGGAGCAAATGAACTCTCTATCAAGACAGAAACACAGATCAGATTGAACAAAGAAGAGAGGCTATTCCTGTTCTTGATAAAGCACGAACCGAGTAGGATCGGGTTTCTAGCAACACAACAAGAAGACCATGTCAACCCCAAGAGGAAGAGGACTAGGACTCCAGATCTACCGCCCATGATTCCCTCCTGAAACCATTTCCATATTTTATTTAGCAAAAATCGATTTCGTTTTTGAGTTGTGAATCTCAGAGACAGCTCCTCAATAATTATATTTTTTTATAGGTTCTATTAAAATCACATCTTAAACGCCTTTGACTTATAGATTTCGCAGATACAACATCAGGTGCGAGCGATCGTAATCGAGTTCACTGATTTTGAGAACATTCATTGAATCTTTCGATACATTCATTAAAAAAAAAAAATATATGGGAGAGAAGAAGAAGAAGAGCTTACACGGCCTCCGACGAAATCTGGCAGATGTGTTTTGGTCAAATTTGATCGATCGATTAATCGATCTTCGATTAATGCCTCTCTCTCTCTCTCTGGCTCCCCTCAAAATAAATATATATATTTGTTTTATAATTTCACCGAGAGTTTGGTCGTAAGTTAACAGAATTATATGATTGGTCTTTTCTTTTATTACTTTCTGCTAATATAATCGCTGTTGCTACATAGACATTTACATATACCTACAACTCTAAAATTGTTTTGGTACACGATTTAATAAATAGGATATTTGCGTTTTGACGGATTTGTGAATACTTTAATGGAGTTGTTTTATAATTTAGTTATCACTGCTATACATCTTTTATACCAACATTGATAAATTAGTTAATATGGTCTAGTTCGTTTCAAACTGCCTATACTCACGGCTTTTCGTTACTTCTGTTATAGTTTGTGTTTTTTTCCTTTAGCGAACAGACAAAATGTACTTATGTTTTCGAGTTCCCTTAATGCCCTATTTCAAATCGCCCACGTCATCATGTTGTTGTCTGTTGAGTTTGAGTCCGATCATGTTCAAGTAGTAGTTTCTTAACTTGTTAATCGTTCGATAGTATTTGTTTTATTAGAAGTTTGTATTAAGTTATGTTTTGTCCTACATACAGATGTTTAAATGATATTTTTATCCAATTTTACTCACAAATAAGTAATAATAATGCTTGTGGTCATGATTTAAATGTTGTTGGGTGTTGAAGCAACGTGATAATGAAGAAATGTATATATATATTATAACGAGGGGGTATATGACATTGAAAGAAATGAATGCAATAGAATGGACCGACCATGGGTTTGTATCAGTGTATGAATATCAAGGAAAGCAATGCCCGGTGGTATGTGGAGCACATGTAATTTGCATGGGTCGTTGCTCATTTAGTCTATCCTACTGCTTTCCAGTTCAATCACAATACCACCATTATTCAATTCATATTGTTTTCAGCTATATATATATATATATATATATATAAATATACATTTTGTTATATAATATATGGCCCTCCTACTCTCCAAATAAATGCTTCTCCAATAACCACACATTCCTTAGTAAAATCAACAGCTTTGCGCTTTGTTTGTGCATAAGTCATGTAATATCTGGGTTGTACATGTTATTAAGAGCGAACCATGCATGTCATGTGATATAAAATATCCTCCGAGGAGAATGATATATATATATATTTATAGATCTCATCATCATTCATATGCAAGCGCTCTATATGTCGGGTTACGTCTTACCACCTAATCTTGAAGAGTCCCAATATAATACTGTAAATATTTATCCATCAAATGGTTTCGTGCCTTTATATGATTAGATCCACAAATAAATTTATAACTCGTTTCTTTTAAGAAAAAAAACAACAACTAAAGATTTAGTTATATACGTTCCGACTAATCCAATTCATACGTCGCAAACAAATAATTTTACACATAAAAATTGAAGCACTTGGTGCAATTTTTGACAGTTTTCCACCTACATTACCATAAATTATTTTTGTTGTTTGGAACAGCGAAAATTTTATGTTTTCTATCATATTTCTCTGTCATATTATAGATTTAAACTGTAAGAAACTCATGAGTAATTTTGTGTTTTTGTTTTGATAAATGAGGGATTTTGAGTCGTAGATTAGACTGATCGCAGAGTTTAAACACTTTTTTTGTTGTATATAACTCGACAGATGAAATTCTATGACGTTTGGGATGTATCTTTATTTGTAAATATGAGAGAGCTAATTAACCTCACAATAGTTACATTTTAATTTGTTTTCCATAGACCGTACCGAAGACACACCAGTCACCATATATACTTGATAGATTCCATATGTCTTATGCACCAATTTAATCACTCTCACTCTCCCAAGACAATAATGCCAAACAGTGGATCTGAGCGGGCTGCGTCAGTGAGAAAGCAAGACACAGCCACCTTCTCCAGCAAGCTCTCGTCCACCAAACAACGGTTTTCGTCCCCGGCAGCATCAGCTTGTCCTTCCTTTAGAATTTACTACTACGACGGAGCCGCTGGTTCCGTCCCTTTCGAATGGGAATCTCATCCAGGAACACCCAAACACCCCTCCTCTGAGCTACCTCCTCTGCCACCTCTCACTCCTCCGCCGTCTCATTTCTCCTTCTCCGGCGAGCAAATCCGCCGCGGTTCGAAAAAGTCCACCAAGAAAATCCTCGCACTAATCCCGACAAGGCTATTCTGGCTATTGGGGGATCATAATAACAAGGCCAAGAAAGTGTCGGCCTCGTCACCACCATCAATGTCGGAGAGGGTGTTGATAGATGAGAATGAGTACGATCTGTTCAAGTTTCAGACTGAAAGGAAGGTCATGCAAAGGTTTTCATCCTTGGACTCTTCTGCTGATCATTACCCCATTCGTAGATCACAGTCCACCCCTTGCTTCCGAATCCCCAGTTGTTTCATCTCCTAATTATTTCCGTAGAAAATAATACAAAATGTTTTCATTTCATATATATTTTGTGTTCCATCGTATTACATATTATAATATTTAATCAGTTGTGTCGGTAATGCAACTCCAAATCGCATCTACTTTCCATTTTGTTAAATAAGGGAATGAATGCACAGTTACAACAAGTTACGTGATTGATCAAAAGATTTTATTATAATAAGTACCTGTCGCATTCATCTGGTTTAGCGCATTACTAAAACTTTGACAAGTGTTGGCAAGTCTTTTTATATTTATACATGGTTCCGTGTTAACTGTAATTGTGAGTTTGAACAAGCCTTCTTTTGTGTTAAATTTAGCTGTCTTCCAAGCAAAGAAACATATGCAAATAAATGGGGTTTGGTGGCTCTTTCTTCTTAATTCATTTTTTTTTTTTGTCGAATGTGATTGGTTTTCTACAATCAGACAGTGGAATCGCAGAATCATTCGGTCATTTTAAAAGATAAAAAATATAAATATTTCAATATTATCTGGTTTTGTAGTCAAAATATTAATTTACTTTTATTCTTAAAGATATTCAATACATTTGAATACTAGGACACGTATAAACAAAATTTTAACACCATACTATGTAGTAGTTAATAAAGTCAAGGAAGGTGTCGGCGGCTGCCATTGGAGCGTGTCCGTACTTGCCCCATCGTGCGCGTAGAAACTCATTTCAGTCTACACAAATTAATGTGGAAGGCCCTTTGCTATCTCTATGTAACGAGGCCCATGGGCCCGCGTAATTTGAATACTGTAATTACTGATTTGTGTTTTGGGAGAATCGAATAGTATACAGTTATATGTAAACTAAAAAGGTTCTAGTTTTGGCATTGAGAATCCTTCTCTTACTTCATAATTTTGCCAAGCCCCTGCTGTTTAGAGATGATCGTAAATGTTTTCTAAATGAAGGAAGGAACACATTCATTGTGATGATTCTTTGTTAAAGCAGACTACTACATCGCTTGATTCATTCAAAGATTATGACTAGCAATTTCCACCAACAAGTGAGGTTGTTCTTCCTTCTACAAACCTTTCTACTCCATATAAGAGTTCACCTCGGACAAGCGGGGAGGAAACGACGGTCTTTGCGGCTGATAGAGGAAGAAGCCATTGGGGCAACTTTTGAGCATAATAAGGGTAACAATGGCTCACGAACAAGTATGGTTGATCTTGATTCGACCAACCCTTCTACTCCCACTAAGAAAAGAAATCAAAGTCCTAAGAGGAGACAGGATTCGCCTTTCGACATTTGGAGCAGGAAGCAAACGGGGAAACTGTTGAAGTTAGTAACAAACAGAGAGTTCTAAGGCCTGGAATGGTGCTGCTTAAACACTTCCTTACGCATCATGTACAGGTAAAACTGTGAAAAATCAACCTACATATATATCTTATTTCTGAGTAAAATTAAAGAGCTCTACATGATTACAGGTTTACATTGTGAAAACATGCCGGGAACGTGGTGTTAAGCCTACAGGATTTTACCAACCGGGTTATAGAGTTGGGAGAAACTGGGATCCACAGACGAAATACGATGAGACTTTTGAAATAGATAGTAAAGCACCCGATATTCCTGACACATTCAATGTCTTGGTAGGACAAGCTATCCGAGAAGCACATGCTCTCATAGTAAAAGGGTTGCCAATTGTGTCCTTCTCCATAGGTGATTCTGCAGAGTTCTTGTACGGAGACAAGAGAGACGTTGAGCGAGTGATATTAGCAGAATCTGGAGATACAACTTAGTTCTAACCTCTATCATCTGATATTTTCATTTATAGTATACAAAATGGCGTTAATTACAATTCATTTGAAAGGAAGTTTCTTATGCTAGTTAAAATATTGTATAATTAAACCAACGAGTATTACTTATAAGCTAAATGCCTAAACGAGAACAAAAGTCTATTAGTATGAAATTCAAAAGATAATTGACCAATAATTGTTGTGTGTCAAAAGATTAATTTGTTACTTTCCGAAATCAATCAACAGTATTGAAAAAGAAGGAAATTGAGAGAGAGTAGGAGAAGGGGACAAAACGCCTTTCATCTTCTTCTTCTGCTGACTCTCTAGTCTCTATTGACATAATCCCAAATTTTCGCATCTCTGTGCCGCCACCACCACTCCCCATTCTCGGTGTTCCTAGGGTTTCCAATTCGAGCTGGATTCTCTTCTCTCATTCTCCCTGCGCCGTTGGTGCAGCGCAGCGGCTTTGTTGATTGATTTCGGTTTCTCCTGCTTCGCGTCGTTTGGATGGCATTAGGAGACTTGATGGTCTCTAGGCTCTCTCAATCTTCCGTTACCGTTGTCTACGACGACGACTGCGCCTCCTCCACTCACGATGATACCCGCATGTCCATCATCTCCTCTCCCAGGATTCACCATGTCCCTGCCAGCTGCTATCATGGTCTCACCGCCACCAGCATGCCATACTTGCCTCAGACTCTTGTGCTCTGCGAGCTTAGACACGACACCTCTGAGCCCGCTCATTTTCTCCAACCCCCCAGATGGCGCCTCAAAGAGCGAGTATAATAACTCCTCCCTCTTTCTTCTATCTACCTGATGCTTCATTCTGCATTTTTCTTGTTCACCATTCTATTTCCACTTCTTAAGCTATATTGGGTTTTTGCTGAGGATATATCTCCTTTCCTGTCGTCCTCCACAGTCCACTCTCACTCTTTTTATTTGCAGATGAAGACAGGATGTGTAGCTCTCGTTATGTGTTTGCACATTACTGTTGATCCCCCGGATGTTATTAAGATATCTCCATGCGCAACAATGGAATGCTGGATAGGTCCGACTTTCACCTAACTCATTCTTACCCCACTCTCGTTTTTGTTCCCCCCCCCCCCCCCCAATCATTTTTCTCCTCTTTTGTTTGATCCCAGATCCATTTTCTATGTTTCCCCCAAGAAGAGCTCTCGAGACAATAGGCCAAAATTTGAGCATTCAGTACGAGAGATGGCTGCCTAGGGTGATAACTTCTATTCCAGCACCTTTCGTTGTTGCTTTGCTTTCTCTTCACTTGTATTCTATGAATTTTATCAGGCTCGATATAAGGTGGAATTGGATCCTACCAAGGATGATGTGAGGAAGCTGTGCTTGTCTTGTCGGAAAAATGCAAAGACTGAGAGAGTTTTGTTTCATTATAACGGCCATGGTGTGCCTAAACCTACACCCAATGGTGAAATCTGGGTATACAACAAGGTGACTTTTTCTTTGCTTTCTTTCTATGGTGTCCATGTTCTTTCTGTCTGTTATCAGCCACCTATTCATCTTGTGTGTGCAGAATTTTACGCAGTACATTCCCTTGCCAGTCAGCGAGCTTGATTCCTGGTTGAAGACACCTGCAATTTACGTTTTTGACTGCTCTGCTGCTAGGGTGATTGTTAATGCCTTTGCAGAGGTAAGATTACGAACAAATTAGTCATATTATATGGGTACATGTTGAGTTTAGTGCTTGGTTCTACAATTGGCGTTTCCTAAGATGCCAAATTGTTTCACTCCTTACGGTAGCTTCACGATGGGGAATCTTCTGGACCCCCGAAGGACTGCATTCTACTGGCTGCTTGTGATGTACATGAGACACTTCCTCAGAGTGTTGAATTTCCAGCTGATGTTTTTACTTCTTGCCTCACGA
Source organism: Crucihimalaya himalaica (assembly GCA_004349715.1). NCBI lineage: Eukaryota > Viridiplantae > Streptophyta > Magnoliopsida > Brassicales > Brassicaceae > Crucihimalaya > Crucihimalaya himalaica. The sequence continues at coordinate 10,640 of SMJT01000222.1, read as the reverse complement.
CACCTATTAAGATGGCATTGAAATGGTAAATTTCTCTTTTAATCTCTGTCTTGTTTTAAGTACTTGGATGTCACCTTTTCTTCTATCTGAAACGTGGTGTTACTCCATCAAAATTTTTTAGCTAGCATGTGCTTGCTTTCTCCATAGGTAACATCTGCTGGATAGAATACATTATGCATATGTTTTTATTTAGAGATGCAGCAATTCACGAAGATGACTTAATCAGGATATATAGTTATTATCAGCTACCGTACTAGTTTGCGTAGGAAAATTAGGCTTAAATATGATATGGTTCGTCGTAAATTATTTGAATCTTAATTCTTGATGGTGCTGGTTCCTAAGTAGTGCTGCTTTAGACTAATTGGATCATCTTATTATCCTATTGATAGCCTTCTCCTCCCATGTTACTTATAGAGATGCGCGCCTTCAGTTTTAGGCTCTGTTTCTTTTGTACGTTTCCTATCATATATATTCTTTCAGGCTATCTGCCTTTCATTTATGTCCATCTGGATCTGTGTAGTTTAGTTTGGCTTTCAGTTTTCATAGAGGCTTTTCTTTGCAGGTTCTGCAGACGTTCTCTACTGAAGGAATTTATAGATGAATCACTTATTGATAGTATTCCCGGCCGTCAAAATGACCGTAAAACATTGTTAGGAGAGTTGAACTGGATCTTCACTGCAGTCACGGACACCATTGCCTGGAATGTGCTTCCTCGGGGTACTTCCCAAACTTTCCGCCTAATGAATCAAGTTGGCAAAAAATTGTATCAAGGCCAAACTCGCAAGTTTGACTTCTTGTTTGTTTTTCTTCATTCCTCATGAAGTTAGTTTTACCCACAGAACTTTTCCAGAGATTATTCAGACAGGACTTGTTGGTTGCTAGCCTTTTCCGAAATTTCTTACTTGCTGAAAGAATAATGCGGTCCGGGAATTGTACCCCAATATCCCATCCTATGCTACCTCCTACGCATCAGCATCATATGTGGTATTGGACGTAATCCCTAATTTGCATTTTGATGAATTGTATGTGTGAGCTCATTACATCAGCTAACAGCTGCTGTTTGCCAGGGATGCATGGGACATGGCTGCTGAAATCTGCCTTTCTCAGCTTCCTCAACTTTTTCTTGACCCAAATATGGAGTTTCAGGTTTGTCTTGTCTATTATTTCCTTGTAATTGTATACTACTGTATGATGTCTGTCTTGTTGATTATGCTTGTTACTCTCCTTTTCTAGCCAATTCCATTTTTTACTGAGCAACTGACTGCTTTTGAGGTCTGGCTTGATCATGGATCTGAGCATAAGAAGCCACCGGAGCAATTGCCTATTGTTCTTCAGGTGCCACCTGAACCCTAAATTTAACCCTCATTTTCTTTTTAAAACAGGCTCCTCTCCTATGGCTCCACAAGAAAAGATCCATATCTATTTATCATTTATCCACACTGCTGCTTTCGTATTGACTATCTAGGGAGCAATTATTGACGTCAATTTATCCCTTCCATCTTACATCTATTTATATCTTACCATCTTAGCTTACCTGGAATCTGATTCGTATCAGGTCTTACTTAGCCAGTGCCATCGGTTTCGTGCTCTTGTGCTTCTTGGAAGATTTCTTGATATGGGTCCTTGGGCTGTCGATCTGGTACCGCTATGCCTTGAAGTCCTGTTGTTCCCTTGTTTGTAGACGTTGCTTCTCCTGTGTTATCTTGTGTGTATGTCCTTACTAGAAGTTAATATTTTTCTAGGCCTTATCCGTTGGAATATTTCCTTGCGTAGTGAAGCTGCTGCAAACAACGACTATTGAGCTAAGACAGATTCTTGTTTTTATATGGACAAAGATTCTAGCACTTGATAAGGTACACTTGCGGTGTTTAATGAGCAGCTTCGGTATCTGCTTGTTAGTTTCTTGTTTACATCTTCTAGTTCCATTTGGATCTGCATTATAACATGCCTCTGTTTTCTTGATATTGAGTGAGTAGGCCAAGATAAATGTTGTTTCCTGAGATAAATTCCAAATGCCATAAAATGGCGACTACCGTTTCTGTGTGCATCTTGCTTCCAATCCGTGGACATTGGGACATGTTCCTTATTTTTTTTGTCGTACTATTATGCCACTTCATTTTCTTGTTCATTCTTTGAATTTTGCTAACGTTTTGAGGGATCTCTCTTTGTTTTTAGTCATGTCAAGTTGATCTTGTGAAGGACCGAGGCCACACATATTTCATCAGATTTCTAGATAGTTCTGATGCGTTCCCAGAACAACGTGCTATGGCTGCGTTTGTTTTGGCTGTTATTGTCGATGGCTACAAACGAGGCCAAGAAGCATGTCTTGAAGCTAATTTAATTGGTATTTGTCTGGGACACCTTGAAGCTACTCAACTATGTGATCCACCGCCAGAACCATTGCTTCTACAATGGCTTTGTCTTTGTCTTGGAAAGTTGTGGGAGGACTTTGTGGAGGCCCAGATAATGGGTAGGGAGGCAAACGCTTCTGAAAAGTTGATACCTCTGCTTTCCGAGGCCCAACCAGAGGTGGTGCTTCACCTGAAGTTTGGCTATCGTTTCAGATTTCAGTATTTTTTTTTGCTTTGGAATAGCAGTATAATGGCAGGCAACACCATTCTCTTGTAGGTCAGGGCTGCTGCTGTTTTTGCCCTAGGTACCTTACTTGATGCTGGGTTTGACTCTGGTAAAGGTGTTGGTGACGAAGAATTTGATGAGGATGAAAGGATTATAGTTGAAGATATTATCATAAAAAGTCTCTTAGATGTCGTTTCAGATGGGAGCCAGCTTGTCCGAGCAGAGGTTGCTGTAGGTATGCAAAGCATGTAACTTTTGATCATGCAGAATTGTGGGACTAGGGCTCCTTGATTTGCATCATGTGTCATTAAGTTCAAAGGGAGCCTACATGGATCTATCTTATAGGCGTATATATGATATCTAGGGTCTATATTAACTTAAATTAATCACCTCCGTTTAGAAAGCTTGAAAATATGATTGGATTATATCTCATGAATACACTCACATGTTGTTATTGTCTCACAGCTCTCGCACGGTTTGCATTTGGACACAAACAGCATTTAAAGTCGGTTACAGCTTCATATTGGAAGCCCCAGACAAATTCTCTGCGAACTTCTTTCCCTTCAATGGCCAAGTTTCACGACGCTGGGACTTCAAGAATTGTTTCTTCACACATGGGTTCTCTGACTAGGGATAGCCCTGATAGCCAGCCAGTGGCTCGTGAAGGAAGGATCTCAAGCTGCCCCCATGGTTCTTCTTCCGGGCCATTGCAAGTATCTCCATTATCTGATGATTCTTCCTTGCATTCTGATTCTGGAATCATGCATGATGGTGTCAGCAATGGAGTCGTCCACCAGCCAAGACCGCTGGATAATGCTATCTACTCGCAGTGCGTTTTAGCTATGTTTACTTTAGCTAAAGATCCGTCTCCACGTATTGCAAGCCTTGGGCGGCGTGTGCTATCTGTTATTGGGATTGAACAAGTTGTCGCGAAATCCAAGTCTAGTGGCCGACCAGGTGAAGCAGTATCAGCATCTCACACTCCTCTGGCTGGCCTAGCTCGCTCATCCTCATGGTTTGATATGCATACAGGTAAACTGGTTATGCTGTGTTTTTGAATCATCATTTGATGTGAACCTTAAATTGTTGTCCATTATAAACTCTTAAGTATTAAACCATGAAATTAATGTTGACAGGTCATCTGCCGTTAACGTTTAGGACTCCTCCAGTAAGCCCTCCTCAAACAAGCTATTTAACTGGACTGAGGAGAGTTTGTTCATTAGAGTTCCGACCTCATCTGATGGGTTCTCCTGACTCTGGATTGGCTGATCCACTTTTAGCCGTAAGTGGATCTGAGCGGAGTTTGCTTCCACAATCATCCATCTACAACTGGAGCTGTGGTCACTTTTCTAAACCTCTTCTTGGAGGAGCAGATGCTAATGGAGAGACAGCAGCCCAAAGAGAAGAGAAAGAAAAGTTTGCGCTTGAGCATATTGTAAAATGTCAGCATTCATGTAAGTTATTTTTATCTGTTCTTGTTTCTTGTGTCTTGTTCTATATCTATACTAGTTATTGATCCGTATTGCAACCTTTTTTTTGTCCTCAACCAGCAATTAGTGGGCTCGACAATATTCCTATTGCTAATTGGGATACAAAGTTTGAAATGGGAGCAAAAACTGCCCTCCTTCACCCTTTTTCTCCTATTGTAATTGCTGCCGATGAGAATGAACGGATCAGGTATGCAATTTTTTTTCATGGCTTAGCTAAAATTTTAGACTTCAGATCAACAATTTGTATTCTGCTTGCCCTCTGCAAGGCTAAGTATAGCTATTTTTTTACACCAAGTATTTCGGTGTACAATGTTGTAAATTTACCATTGAACAGATTTTTCGGATCAGCGCTGTCTATTTAGTGCCATCATTTATCACCTTGAAATCCCTCTTTCACTCAAATAGTTTCATCTAGAAACTGCTCTTTGACTTAATTGCCTCTGTTGAACTCTTAAGTTAGCTGTCTTCCCTGTCAGGGTGTGGAATTATGAGGAAGCAACTCTACTTAATGGTTTTGACAATCACGATTTTCCTGAAAAAGGAATTTCAAAGCTCTGCCTTGTCAATGAACTTGATGACTCTCTGCTACTTGTTGCTTCATGTAATGTTCACAATCTTGCCAGAGTGTCTTTCGCATTTTAGTTACTGATTGATTATGGCTGTTTTAAATGTCTTACTGGTGGTTCTGAAATCTTGCTTAGGCGATGGATCAGTCCGTATATGGAAAGACTACGTAACAAAGGGTAGACAAAAGCTTATCACAGGGTTTTCTTCAATTCAAGGTCACAAGCCCGGTGCACGTGGCCTGAATGCTGTCGTGGACTGGCAACAACAGTCAGGTTACCTGGTATATGGTCACTTCATTCACAACATGCAATCGTTTTATTTTTCGAGTTGTGAAACCTTTTTTACATTGTATCTGACTTCTACAGTATGTTTCTGGAGAATCTTCATCAATCATGCTTTGGGACCTGGAGAAAGAACAGCTCGTCAAATCTGTGCCCTCTGAATCAGAGTGCAGCGTCACAGCCCTGGTAAGTTAGCATTTTCGAACTTGTATCTGTGTTACAAAACAGATACTTTCTAGATCTTCTTTTGGCTATATGAAGACAGGATCATTCTAGATCTTCTTTTGGCTATATGAAGACATGATCATTCTAGATCTTCTTTTGGCTATATGAAGACAGGATCACTAGACTGGTCGGATCTTGCTTGATGGTTTTTTTTGGTGTGTATTTGCAGTCGGCTTCTCAGGTGCATGGGAGCCAATTTGCTGCTGGTTTTGCAGATGGTTCTGTAAGACTCTACGACGTTCGAACACCTCACTCGTAAGTTAGTTTAGAGTTTGTTTAATTCTCTCCTTTGGATCTAAAGTCGGTTACTCTGCTTTTAAACATATTAACAAAAAAAAATTAGTTAACGACTGATAAAAATCTCACATTCCAATGTATAGGCTTGTGTGCGCCACTCAGCCTCATCAGAAAGTGGAAAAAGTAGTTGGACTCAGCTTTCAGCCTGGACTCGATCCAGCAAAGGTTACACTCCCAAATCTCTGATTCTCTTTGGTCAGTACATGAGGCATTTAGTTCCTTGCTTGACATGTTTGTTGTGTCTCAGATTGTGAGCGCGTCGCAAGCAGGTGACATTCAGTTTCTGGATCTGAGAAGAACAAAGGAGACATACCTGACGATAGACGCGCACAGAGGATCACTTACAGCGTTGGGTGTTCATAGACATGCACCAATCATAGCGAGCGGGTCAGCAAAACAGCTAACAAAAGTGTTCAGACTTACGGGAGAACAACTTGGGATCATAAAGTACCACACTTCCTTCATGGCCCAAAAGATTGGCCCAGTCAGTTGCCTTGCGTTTCACCCTTACCAGGTCTTGCTAGCCGCAGGGGCTGCTGGCTCCTTCGTTTCCTTATACACCCACCACAACACACAACCTCCAAGATAGATCATGACAACTAGTAAGTGCAAAGTGATTTCGGAATTGGGATCAAATTGGGTGTTTTTTTATAGAATTAATTTATTAGCCTCCGATGAAAAGAGGCAAGCAACACTAATTGAGGAGGCTTTGCCAAATAAATTTGTGGGTCTCCATTTTACGCATGTAAATGCTTTGTAAATAGTCCTTCTCTGCGTATTTTCTTACATCTTCAGTAATGATAGAAAGAAAGTTAAGATCTCTGTTAACTTTAACTCTGATTTCTTAACATGTATTAAGTTTCAAAAGTTTTATTAGTTATTATTGTAAATTTATAGGAATATATTTGAAGTATTTTGGAACTATAATATCCTGATTACAACAAAGGTCATTTGCTACTCCTAACGCCTCCATCTGCGTTCCGGAAGACGTTAAGATCTTCAAATAACTTGTACGGAGGAACATAGGACCTCTGCGGCTGCCCGTCCACCGCAGCCACAGCAGCAGCACCGGATGTCTCTGCGGCTCTTGCGGGGAAGGAGTTTGAGTATTGCAAGTTTCTCTCAAAGATCTTATTTTCATTGCCTCCCTGGCTCCACAATGTTGTGTCAGTACTGTTTACTTGGACACTGCTCCATTGTGGCTGAGGATAACCGTATGAATACGGTTGTTGCTGCTGCGGAGGCCATGGCTGAAACTGAGGCCACGGTGGAGCAAACTGAGCCATTATTGGGACTTGCGGATCTGCCTGAGATTGTGCCCAGGGGACAACGTAGCTGTTCATAAGAATATTATCATCAGATGGAGGCTGCGCTTGCGGTTGAATTTGGGGTTGTGTTTGAGGAGAGGGCAGAGCAGTTGTTGACAGAGTTAGGCTGAGAAGTTCAATAATGTCCTGCTCTGACTTAGTTGTTGCCGTTGTTGTTGTGTCGAATAAAGCTAGCTCTTTGCACTGTGTCTTGGCTTCTGTTTCTGCAGTATTTTCATTGTTGTTGCCTAGAAGCAATGTTTCTTCTTCTTCATCGCTGTGTTCGGCATTCAATAGAGTGTGCCTGTGAATTCCAGAATGCTAGTGTAAACTACTTGGTGAGTCGCAAATATTAGTGTATGAGTTTTGTGAGTGAATGACTAACTAACCTTTTGGCCAACTGCATAAAGTCATTTTTAAGATCCTCCCCCTCATCTGTTTCACTTTCACTGCTCGATGATGAAGAAGACTCGGAGTCAGACTCAAGAGCAGCAGCATCGCCAGTCTTGAGGGGAGAGCTTGTCTCTGGGGCCTGCAACATAGGAAGAGAGACACCAGAGGCAATAGCATCGTGTCTCGCGAGCACTACCTGCAAAGAGTCATTCAGCTCGAGACCACGTGCCAAAACATCCTCGTCCCTGAGAAGAAGAAAGCAGAAGAGATGTTTTATTATTAGTAAGAAAAAAGGAACAACTTGTAAAGCTGAAGAAGAAGACGTGGTGGCGAAGACAGACGCAGTTGTAGTGAGCATCTGGATTAATTTCTTCTGATTAGATCTGCACTGCTCTACTAGATCAACTATTAGCTCATCTTTTAAGGCCTGTGAAAGATCAAATACCAGATTATTTAGAGATATAAAATTATTAGAAAGTTTGAGGAGGAGTGATGATTCTACACTTACTGATTTATCAGATGGATACACGGCTTGAACCATGTCGTTCACAAGATCCATGACATTTCTCATCGAGTCAAGGCTTGATAAGCTGAAACATTAATCAACATTAGTGAAACACATTACTAGTAAAAGGTTGAAAAGATAGGTTGTTTGAAGCAAACCTTAGGCTCTCGATTTCGGTAGCCATTGTTTCGTCGAGCCTCCTAAACGAACCGATGGACATTAAGTTCATAGAAGAAGAAGAAGACTGTGTGGAACTCGGGCGAGGTGGAGGTGGTGCAAGCATCAGGGGTGCTTCTTTTGGGCGTTGTGGGAATTTCACCCCACACCTCTGCAGCTCTTGGTAGGCCCAGTTGTAATGAGGGTGTTTGGAAGCAACTCCACTGAATGCTTCATTCCAAGTATCCAACAATACCAATATTCTGTTCCTTACTTCAAAATCACCCTTTTTCCTCACAAGCTTAACCATATCTTCAAGAAGATGTTTCTCAGCGATATGAGAATGCACAAAGTCCCCACAGTTTTTGAGGATAGCCTCCAACAACTAAACAAGGAAATGAAATGTTCAGCAGATATGGATCGATGTAGTTAAGTATAAACCGAGAGAAGAAAGAAAAGAGTGTTGTACCGTTAAAGTGAGTAATTGCACTTTAGAACTCTTGTGTCGCAATCTTCTCTTGACAGCTTTGATGGCATCTTTGCAATGCCTGCACAAAAGAAATCTCAACATCCGAAAGAAGCAAACATAATTGTCCATGATTCATTTACCAGCGATTGGAATTGAGGGAGTCGCAGATGGCGATGATGATGGTCCAATCAGGAGTGAGGAGAATCTCGCACGTGGCTTTGTCCACCGCAACTGTCACCGACGACGACAGCGTAAACGATTGAGAACAAGAGGAGGAGGAGGAGGAGGAGGAGGAAGAAGGCCTCATGTTGATCGGGAAAAGCCCTTTTATTTGCAGGCGATTCCAATCTTACCGCCATATATATTTATATATATATTAAAAAAAAAAGAGAACTTTCCGACAAATTCGTGTGTCCGTTCAAAATTAGTTCCCTTGTTGGCCACGTCTTCTTCTCTCAGTTACACCCGGTCCCTTTTAGCTACATTTTCGGCTTATTTTTCTTCCTTCAAAAATGGACTTTGGGCCGCTACAATTTTGAGATGGGCTTCGTTTTTATTCGCTTTTTTTTTTGCGTTTTGCTATACACCTTAAGGTTTTTTTAGATTTGTCTCATTATTAAAGAAAAGTTGTGTAAATGTTATCAATATGAAAACAAAACACTCACAAAAGCATGTCCAAGTAGTTGTAATCATTAAACATGAACGACAAGCGCAGTTATTACAACGTAACTGAGATGATCCCACACAAAGCTTAAACAGTTTGTCTAGAATACGTACAAATTAACCAAAAGATGGTGTCCCCTCGAACGTGGGATATATCTCACGCGGCTCGGTCTTCTCGGTTAACGTCATCGAGAATGACAACGAGAGAGGCAATGAAGGCATAATCAACATTTGGATAAACAGTCACCGAGAAATTGTCTTTTCCCAAGAAAACGCTCTGCACCGTGTGCTTCCTGTGCATCTGCCACCAAAGACCAAACCATACCGACCCATTAATTTACTAGAATAAATAAAGTTGGGCAAGAAGAGATGGGAGTTATTTATATACTTGGGCAACAATGGCGTCAGATTCGCCGGCGTAAACAACACAAGAACGTTCCAGCCAACTCCCTTTGACTCTGAAATCACATCTCTTCTCCTCCTTGTTGTGTCCCAAGAACACATCTAGTTTGGTCTTAAGCTGAAGCATCGACGATCTTTTCACCGTGTACAGCAGATCACGCTGCTCCGTACTCCCTCCTCTAAACACTTGCCACCTGTCATGCATGCTCACCATCTGCAAACCAAACCTCTCATTAATTAATTAATTAATTCAGAGGTTATACAAGTACATGCATCAATTAATTAATACCTTCTCTCTCAAAGTGACGACCGGAGTTCCAGAACCATCCAGCAAGATCCTCTTGTCGTGAAGACCAAAGACAGGCTCCTTCACCTTGAACAACAGGTTCCCGTTAACGTCCGTTATCACGAAGTTACCGTCCGTTAACTTCATCATCTTCCGTACGACCGCCATATCTACAGGGTAAGGAGCGCAGTACCTTGGATCCACTATCACTCCGCCTTGTGGAGGCGGCGGAACCGAAGGTCCCGTGCCTTGTGGGTATGCGTACACATACGGCTGCTCCATTCTTTTCTTTTCTTTTCTTTTTTTTGGGTCTGGTTATAATGCCGTGGAGATAAGGTTCAGGCGTCTTTATTACTATAATCAAAATAAATATCTGGAACGAATATGTTGACTTTTATAAGAGAAAAGTCTACGAGCATAAACTTTTTTTTGAAGATAAAGATTCCTTTAGAAGATTTAAAGATTATTTATTTAAGTCAGGAATATATATATATCTGTTCCACAAACTATAACACGGCTATCAAATTTTTCTAACACGGTTCAAATCTGACGAGGCGTTATGTAACACCTTCACACGGAAATAAATTTATTCAACGGTCTTTGCAATATTATATTATATGTTCTTTCAGAAAGTATCTCATACTAATGTCCAGGTCCTTATATAACTGAAATCACATTGAAAAAACTTCAACTGTGGTCTCCCGAATAAAATTTTCAACTACTAAACCAAACACCCGATACGAATCAAATACAGCCCTTGTTCGATCGAAACCATTTCTATGTTCACGAAAATTACTAAATCAAAATATATCTAATGTTCTCACATAATTTAAGGCCTAATTTGTTGTTCAGATTGACTCCAATGACTATTTAACACTGTTGCCATAAGTAAGGCCCAGTATATGGCCAAGGGAGATATATTGGCCCAATCAATAAGACGTTTAGAATACTTTTTTTTTTTTTTTTTTTAACAAGACGTTTAGAATACTATATATGTGGTTCTGAAAGGAATATTTCGTTGT
>SMJT01000221.1:13721-53258 GCA_004349715.1 Crucihimalaya himalaica | reverse complement strand
GCGATCATCATCATCATCTAAATCACCATATCGTCGTTGACGTTAACCTCACCACCATCAGAATATCCATATCTCGTCTCAAACTCTTCTACTATCCTTCAAGTCTTGCGATCCATACACTATTTCACCAGCAACGCTCATAATGCCACTACCATATACAAAAACGACTCGAGACGCTAAGGCAGTACAAACATGCGTTTTTACATAACTCTCAACCAAGGACCGCACTTTTCTATCATTTTGAGACATGCATAGGTAGAGGTTGTAGACAATCCGTGTCCGTTTTGAGTTGCAAACATTGAATATCGACAACGAGTAGTTAACTCGACGAAGTCAGATATCTTGTCCAGCTTATAGTCCGCTAGTTGCCATCTTAGATGGGAGAGAGGTTCAGGTGTCGTACAGAGACCAACACATCAAGAAATACATAATTCTCCTCTTTGGGATATCCACCTCAAATTGCCACTTTACAGTCTCTCATCACCCATTCTCTCCTATAGACAGCAGGGTACCTGACCATTTTCTGAAAATATTTGAAACAACACAAATGCAAACTGTTAGTTTGTTTGACAGTAGACTGCAAAGGTGAAGTTTGTGAAAAAGTAATTATCAGAATTTCATAAATCGATTTAAGATAGAATTATAAGACATTGAGATGTGAAGTTCATACATAAACAACAAGAATAATTAATTGATATATCATTGGTTTTTACCGTTTTAGCCATAATATAGGTTCTGTTTTCAGAGTCCTTCTAGTGTTTTTGCTAGTCTTTTTGAGTCTTTTCAGGATTTAGCACATTTGGAGCTTAATGAGCTTTTGCGATTATTATGGAGTTTTTTGGCATCCGATTGAATAATTTTCGCAACCGATGGATTGGGCTCAATATTGATACTAAGACAGATCAATGGATTAGCTTTTCATTTTGGAATAAGTGGTTTTAAGGCCATTCTAACGGTGCGATCATAAAGTTGCCAGCTTTTGTGAAAGACAGTCCAGTCTGGCGAGCACAGAGTCCTGGTGTTAGGTGATCGACGACACACAATCCCAGTAACGATCGACTCACCGCACTGCAGGAGAAGGAAACACGTGTTTTAGCTTATATTTAGGGTTTTTAGCCACTTTAGAGAGTGGGATTTTATTCAGTATTCGGGTTTGTGGAGAACGAGAAAAAGCAAAAACTCTGTTCTTGAGAGAGAAGATTTCGAACCCTTGTTCACTCTTTACTCTTACTCTTTTTATAGTCAATCTATTTTTATTCATGATGTTTGCCTTTATTCCCATGTCTGAGTAGATTCCTTGTTAGGTTTTAGGGTTTTTCAAAAGTGTTTGATGAATTGTTATGTTGATCTGAATTGATTAGGAGAAATTCAATAGAGTTCTCATCTAGACTTGTGATTACTGCTTATTCTAGCTTCATGACTCTAAGTAATCTGATCTTAGCTATAAGCCGTCGATTGTTCCCATTAATCATAAAAACAGTTTAAGCAATATATATTTCTCTGGAGCATTATGGCGTTTGCGTAAGAGAAATTGATTCCGCCACATTGCAAGTTTATGATCTTTTTTGTACAAGGTAACCCAAACCTTTTTGGTTCGTTTTTCAACAGCCGCTCTAATCCTCCAATTCGCATCATTTCACACCACAAGATGGCTACAAACAACTTTTGGTGTAGACTTATGCACTTTGAACGTGGTTTAGCTTATTATAGCCGTCAACCGCAGCTCGGATACAAGCGCATCCTTTGTAGAAACTACCAGTCGTTATAGATACCGTCCTGACATGTCATGTTGGATTCTTGGGCCTTTTACCAACAAAGCCACCTTTCGCAACAAGACACGTATTATCATCATCATCATTTTCACTACCATCCTCAATCCTTAACTTTCCCATACAAAGTATAATCCTCAAGGTATTTATTCTTTAACCTCACCAGCATGAGATTCTTCGCATCCATCATCATCATCATCCACCATCGTCGTTGACGTTAACCTCACCACCATCAGATATATCCAATATCTTCGTCTTCAAACTCTTCTACATCCTCAAAGTCTCGTTCTCAACACTTTCATTCCAGCAACCTCATTGCACTTAGCCATACCAAAACGACTCGAGACGCTAAGGCGTACACATTGCGTTTTATCATACTCAACCAAGGACCGCACTTTTCTATCATTTGAGACATGCATAGGTGGTGTAGGACAAGCGTGTCCGTTAGTATGCAACATTGAATTCGACAACGAGTAAGTTAACTCGACGAAGTCGTTCTTGTCCAGCTCATAGTCTGCTAGTGCCATCTTAATGAGTTCACGGTGTGTACAAGATCACTTCAAGAAAAACATTTCTCCTCCTTTGGGATTATCCACCTCAAATTGCCACTTACAGTCTCTCATCACCGCAATTCTCCATAGACAGCAGGTACCTGAACCATTTTCTGAAAATATTTGAAACAAACAAATGAAACTGTTAGTTGTTGTTTGACAGTAGACTGCAAATGGTGAAGTTTGTTGAAAAATAATTATCAGAAATTCATAAAATCGATTTAAGATAGAATATAAGACCATTGAGATGTGAAGTTCATATACATAAAACAACAACAATAATTAATTGATATATCATGGTTTTTACCGTTTTTAGCCATAATATAGGTTCTTGTTTTTCAAGAGTCCTTCTAGTGTTTTTGTGTAGTCTTTTGAGTCTTTTCAGGATTTAGCACATTTGGAGCTTAATTGGAGCTTTTGGAGTATTATGGAGTTTTTATGGCATCCGTGTAATAAGTTTGTCCAACGATGGATTGGGCTCAAATTTGATACAAGACAAGATCATTGGTTTGCTTTCATTTGGAAGTGGTTTAAGGCCCATTCTAACGGTGCGATCAAAAGTTATGCCAGCTTTTGTGAGAGACAGTCCAGTCTGGCGAGCACAGAGTCCTGGGTGTGGTGTCGACCGACACCAACCAGTTATCGATCGACACCCGATGCAGGAGAAGGAAACACGTGTTTTAGCATTATATTTAGGGTTTTTAGCCACTTTTAGAGAGTGGGATTTTATTCAGTATTCGGGTTTGGGAGAGAACGAGAAAAGTCAAAAACTCTGTTCTTGAGAGAGAAGATTTCGAACCTTTGTCACTCTTTTACTGCTACTCTTTTATGCAATCTATAATTCATGATGTTTGCTTTAATTCACCATGTCTGAGTAGATTCCTTGTAGGTTTAGGGTTATTCAAAGGTGTTTGATGAATTGTTATGTTGATCTGAATTGATAGGAGAAATTCAATAGAGTTCTTCATCTAGACTTGTGATTACTGCTTATTCTAGCTTCATGACCTAGAATCTGATCTTAGCTATTATAGCCGTGATTGTTCCCCATTAATCATAAAAACAGTTTAGCAATAATTCTCGGAGCATGGCGTTTGCGTAGAAAATTCGGTCCGCCACATTGCAAGTATGATCTTTTTGTACAAGGTAACAAAACCTTTTTGGTTCGTTTTTCACAGCCGCTCTAATCCTCTCCAATTGCATCATTTCACACCACAGATGGCTACAAACCACTTTTGTGTAGACTTATGCACTTTGAACGTGAATTTAGCTATTATAGCCGTCCAACCGCAGCTCGGATTACAAGCGCATCCTTTGTAGGAAAACTCCCAGTCGTATAGATCGTCTGCCATGTCATGTTGGATCTTGGGCCTTTACCAACAAAGCCACCTTCGCAAAGACACGTATTATCATCATCATCATATATTTCACTACCATCCTCATCCTTAACTTTCCCATACAAAGTATAATCCTCAAGGTATTATTCTTTAACCTCACCAGCATATTCTTCCGCATCATCATCATCTCATGTCATCACATCGTTCAAGTTGACGTTAACCTCACCACCATCAGATATATCCATATCTTCGTCTTCAAACTCTTCTATACATCTCAAAGTCTTCGTCAACACTTATCACCAGCAACCTCATTGCCACTAGCCATACCAAAACGACTCGAGACCTAAGGCGTACAACATGCGTTTTACATAACTCAACCAAGGACGCACTTTTCTATCATTTGAGACATGCATAGGTGGTGTAGGACAATCCGTGTCCGTTAGTTGCAACATTGAATTCGACAACGAGTAAGTTAACTCGACGAGTCGTTCTTGTCCAGCTCATAGTCTGCTAGTGCCATCTTAATGAGTTCACGGTGTGTACAAGAATCACTCAAGAAAAACATTCTCCCTCCTTTGGGATTATCCACCTCAATTGCCACTTACAGTCTCTCATCACCCATTCTCCATAGACAGCAGGTACCTGAACCATTTTCTGAAAAATATTTGAAACAACACAAATGCAAACTGTTAGTTTGTTTGACAGTGACTGCAAAGGTGAAGTTTTGTTGAAAAATAATTATCAGAAATTCATAAAATCGATTTAAGATAGAATATAAGACATTGAGATGTGAAGTTCATACTATAAAAAACAACAATAATTAATTGATATATCATGGTTTTTACCCGTTTTTAGCCATAATATAGGTCTTGTTTTCAGAGTCCTTCTAGTGTTTTTGTAGTCTTTTTGAGTCTTTTCAGGTTTTAGCACATTTGGAGCTTAATTGGAGCTTTTGGAGTATTATGGAGTTTTTTTGGCATCCGTTGAATAATTTTCCACCGATGGATTGGCTCAAATTTGGATACAGACAGATCAATGGATTAGCTTTCATTTGGAAGTGGTTTAAGGCCATTCTAACGGTGCGATCAAAAGTTTATGCCAGCTTTTGTGAAGACAGTCCAGTCTGGCGAGCACAGAGTCCTGGTGTGGTGTCGACCGACACCAACCCAGTATCGATCGACACCGACTGCAGGAGAAGGAAACCCGTGTTTTAGCATTATATTTAGGGTTTTTAGCCACTTTTAGAGAGTGGGATTTTATTCAGTATTCGGGTTTGGAGAGAACGAGAAAAAGTCAAAAACTCTGTTTTGAGAGAGAAGATTTCGAACCCTTGTCACTCTTTACTCTACTCTTTTATGCAATCTATTTTATTCATGATGTTGCTTTATTCACCATGTCTGAGTAGATTCCTTGTTAGGTTTAGGGTTATTCAAAGGTGTTTGATGTTGTTATGTTGATCTGAATTGATAGAGATTCAATAGAGTTTTCTAGACTGTAGCATTCTGTGCTTATTCTAGCTTCATGACCTAGAATCTGATCTTAGCTATTATAGCCGTCGATTGTTCCCCATTAATCATAAAAACAGTTTAGCAATATATCTCGGAGCATGGCGTTTGCGTAGAGAAATTCGGTCCGCCACATTGCAAGTATGATCTTTTTTGTACAAGGTAACCCAAACCTTTTTGGTTCGTTTTTCACAGCCGCTCTAATCCTCCAATTGCATCATTTCACACCACAGATGGCTACAAACAACTTTTGTGTAGACTTATGGCACTTTGAACGTGAATTTAGCTATTTATAGCCGTCAACCGCAGCTCGGATACAAGCGCATCCTTTGTAGGAAAACTCCAGTCGTATAGATACCGTCTGACCATGTCATGTTGGATCTTGGGCCTTTAACCAACAAAGCCACCTTTCGCAACAAGACACGTTTATCATCATCATCATTTTCACTACCATCCTCATCCTTAACTTTCCCATACAAAGTATAATCCTCAAGGTATTATTCTTTAACCTCACCAGCATGAGATTCTTCCGCATCATCATCATCATCATCACCATCGTCGTTGACGTTAACCTCACCACCATCAGATATATCCATATCTTCGTCTTCAAACTCTTCTACATCCTCAAAGTCTTCGTCAACACTTTCACCAGCAACCTCATTGCCACTAGCCATACCAAAAACGACTCGAGACGCTAAGGCGTACAACATGCGTTTTACATAACTCAACCAAGGACCGCATTTTCTATCATTTGAGACATGCATAGGTGGTGTAGGACAATCCGTGTCCGTTAGTTGCACATTGAATTCGACAACGAGTAAGTTAACTCGACGAAGTCGTTCTTGTCCAGCTCATAGTCTGCTAGTGCCATCTTAATGAGTTCACGGTGTGTACAAGAATCACTCAAGAAAAACATTCTCCCTCCTTTGGGAT
Organism: Crucihimalaya himalaica; assembly: GCA_004349715.1. Classification (NCBI taxonomy): domain Eukaryota; kingdom Viridiplantae; phylum Streptophyta; class Magnoliopsida; order Brassicales; family Brassicaceae; genus Crucihimalaya; species Crucihimalaya himalaica. The sequence continues at coordinate 47,166 of SMJT01000221.1, read as the reverse complement.
TATCCACTCAAATTGCCACTTACAGTCTCTCATCACCCATTCTCCATAGACAGCAGGTACCTGAACCATTTTCTGAAAAATATTTGAAACAACACAAATGCAAACTGTTAGTTTGTTTGAATAGAGACGAACTGCAAAGGTGAAGTTTGTTGAAAAATAATTATCAGAAATTCATAAAATCGATTTAAGATAGAATATAAGACATTGAGATGTGAAGTTCATACATAAACAACAACAATAATTAATTGATATATCATGGTTTTTTACCCGTTTTTAGCCATAATATAGGTCTTGTTTTCAGAGTCCTTCTAGTGTTTTTGTAGTCTTTTTGAGTCTTTTCAGGTTTTAGCACATTTGGAGCTTAATTGGAGCTTTTGGAGTATTATGGAGTTTTTTGGCATCCGTTGAATAATTTTCCACCGATGGATTGGGCTCAAATTTGGATACAAGACAGATCAATGGATTAGCTTTCATTTGGAAGTGGTTTAAGGCCATTCTAACGGTGCGATCAAAAGTTATGCCAGCTTTTGTGAAGACAGTCCAGTCTGGCGAGCACAGAGTCCTGGTGTGTGTCGACCGACACCAACCCAGTATCGATCGACACCGACTGCAGGAGAAGGAAACACGTGTTTTAGCATTATATAAGGGTTTTTAGCCACTTTTAGAGAGTGGGATTTTATTCAGTATTCGGGTTTGGAGAGAACGAGAAAAAGTCAAAAACTCTGTTCTTGGAGAGAGAAGATTTCGAACCTTGTCACTCTTTACTCTACTCTTTTATGCAATCTATTTTATTCATGATGTTTGCTTTATTCACCATGTCTGAGTAGATTCCTTGTTAGGTTTAGGGTTATTCAAAGGTGTTTGATGAATTGTTATGTTGATCTGAATTGATAGGAGAAATTCAATAGAGTTCTTCATCTAGACTTGTGATTACTGCTTATTCTAGCTTCATGACTCTAGAATCTGATCTTAGTATTATAGCCGTCGATTGTTCCCCATTAATCATAAAAACAGTTTAGCAATATATCTCGGAGCATGGCGTTTGCGTAGAGAAATTCGGTCCGCCACATTGCAAGTATGATCTTTTTTGTACAAGGTAACCCAAAACCTTTTTGGTTCGTTTTTCACAGCCGCTCTAATCCTCCAATTGCATCATTTCACACCACAGATGGCTACAAAACTTTTGTGTAGACTTATGCACTTTGAACGTGAATTTAGCTATTATAGCCGTCAACCGCAGCTCGGATACAAGCGCATCCTTTGTAGGAAAACTCCCAGTCGTATAGATACCGTCTGACCATGTCATGTTGGATCTTGGGCCTTTACCAACAAAGCCACTTTCGCAACAAGACACGTATTATCATCATCATCATTTTCACTACCATCCTCATCCTTAACTTTCCCATACAAAGTATAATCCTCAAGGTATTATTCTTTAACCTCACCAGCATGAGATTCTTCCGCATCATCATCATCATCATCACCATCGTCGTTGACGTTAACCTCACCACCATCAGATATATCCATATCTTCGTCTTCAAACTCTTCTACATCCTCAAAGTCTTCGTCAACACTTTCACCAGCAACCTCATTGCCACTAGCCATACCAAAACGACTCGAGACGCTAAGGCGTACAACATGCGTTTTACATAACTCAACCAAGGACCGCACTTTTCTATCATTTGAGACATGCATAGGTGGTGTAGGACAATCCGTGTCCGTTAGTTGCAACATTGAATTCGACAACGAGTAAGTTAACTCGACGAAGTCGTTCTTGTCCAGCTCATAGTCTGCTAGTGCCATCTTAATGAGTTCCGGTGTGTACAAGAATCACTCAAGAAAAACATTCTCCCTCCTTTGGGATTATCCACCTCAAATTGCCACTTACAGTCTCTCATCACCCATTCTCCATAGACAGCAGGTACCTGAACCATTTTCTGAAAATATTTGAAACAACACAAATGCAAACTGTTAGTTTGTTTGACAGTAGACTGCAAAGGTGAAGTTTGTTGAAAAATAATTATCAGAAATTCATAAAATCGATTTAGATAGAATATAAGACATTGAGATGTGGGTTCATACATAAACAACAACCAGATTTTGACTTTTTCAGTAGAACAAGGAGACTTCGTCAGAGAAGTCTATACCAGTTTGGGGTCTAGTTTTGCAATTGACCACAATTTTGACTTTTTAGTAGACTTCATCTAGGAAGTCTTGTTGGTAATAGACTGTGCCTGTGAAGTTTATTACGTAATTAGACTTCCTCGATGAAGTCTTTTTGCCTTCTGAGACTTCTTCGGCGAAGTCTACCCATAAAGTAGGGTATAGTTTTGCAATTGACCAGAGTTTGACTTTTACACGTAGACTTCTCATGAGAGGTCTATGTAGAAAAGAGTTACTTTTGCAATTGACCAAAAAAATTTATTTTTTAAATTCCAGAGTTACCGATGGTTGTAGACTTCATACGAGAAGTCTACCAATGGTCAATGTTTCGGAATTTCGGTCAAATGCAAAACTAACCCCTTTTTCACGCAGACTTCTCAGATGAAGTCTCGATAAAAAGTCTTCGTTCCGGTCAATTGCAAAACTAACCGCCTTTTTTCGCAGACTTCACAGGAGAAGTCTTTGTACAAAGTCAGACTTAACGGTCAATTGCAAAACTATACCCCTTGTAAGCAGACTTCGACGGTGAAGTCTAAACACCATTTTTGTTTTTCAAAGGAGAACTTCAGACTTCATCGTGGTTCAATCGTGAAGTTTGAGACCCAAAAAGTCAATTGCAAAACTAACCCCTAGTTGACTATTGAGACTTCACCCATGAAGTCTGCCTTCTGGAAAATCGGAGAAAATGAAGCAAAAATTACCAAGATTCGGTTTGAGCTTGTGTTTAGCTTCTTAAACGGCCAAGAACTAATCACGCCAACAATACCCAAGCAACCTAAGCGTTATTATGCTCGAATCTTAGTAAATCGCAAGATATATGGATGATAAATATTGAAAACGATATTATAGAGTTAAATGGTTGAAATGAGATAGGAGATCGACAAAAATGGAGCTTTTAACTCAGTTTTAAAGCATTAACATCACTTAATTCGGTTGTTTGAAGCATTGAGAGCTCAATTTTGTTTGGTAAGTGTGGTTGGGAACTATTGAAGACGATGGCATTTTCGTTATTACGTGAGAATCTCTAGGTTATTGTTTTTCAAACCCAGCTACAAACACTTCACAGGAGAAGTTTGCGCTAGGTATTTTTGTGAAAAAAAAGCTGGGAAAGGTATTTTAAGGCATTTTGAAAAGAAAAGGAAGAGGGGTCTAGTTTTGGAATTGACTTCAAATAAGGATCTAGTTTAGCAAGAAAGCCCTTGATTCATATAAATTATGATTTCTTCAAAAATGCATTTAAAAGTAGTAAGAAATGGATCTTAAAAGAACAAAAAAAAATGTTCATTTTTATAATTAATTAATCAAAAATATAATGTAATAATATATATATATATATATATATATATATATAGATTTGTAAAGAGTTTTTAATTACTATTTGGAGTAAAAAAAGGTTTTTGGGTTTTAGTTTTTAGGTTTTTAAAATCACGTTTAAAAGATTTTAGAAAATAAAGAAGAAAAATAAAGTGGTTGTAATGGCTTTTAAAATAATTGAACTGTTCATAGAGTATAACTTCTAATTTATACCCAAGACTATATACCTTTAAAAAAAACAAAAATTATTATATTCTTATGAATAAAAAAAAGATAATATTTTTTTTATTTCTTGGCATAGTAAAAAATATTATGTTAAAGCCATTACAGCCACTTTATTTTTCTTCTTTATTTTCTATAGGTAGTTATAGTAAAAAGTATTAATGTTGAAGGCATAGTTTGCGGAAAAATAAACAATTATGTTAAAGACATTCGTAAAAAATGCAAAAAAAAAATCGATCATTCAATTTTTTATGTTAATGTATTTAATAACATGTGCAGAGTTTTATCTTTGGAATTTGATATCTAGTTGGTTAATTTTTTTTTAGGGTTTTATCATTTAGTTGATATCAAAAGCGACATCATTTCGTTTCGGATTCCGAAATGTGCTTGTTTCTTCGCAGAGAAAAGGAATTTCTCCTATGTCGTAAACAAATTCAGATAGGAAACATGTCTGGGTAAGTGTTTTTCCTTTTTCTTTTTTTGATATTCTTGAGTTATTAATATACTTTGCAAAATTGTTTCTTTATTAGATACAAAAAGAACATTGCACTATTTTTCAATCGATCTTTTTAGAAATTGTGACCATCTTTTGTCTTAAGCGGATTATAATGTGTAATTCTTGTCTTGTTGAGGATGTTTGGAATTTAAGTTGTTCTATTGTTTGGTTTTTTGTGATGGAGTTCGTTGTATTACGATGCTTGTTTTTCATGGTTTCCTTGCTCCATTTTTGGGGTTGGTTAAACTCTTGTTCCTTCATTTTTTTAATAAAACGTACTTTAAGCATTTAAAAAAAACCATGCTTCTTCTTAAATTTTGTTTTGTAACAAATCTAACAAGTGTTAACACAATTTCTCTTTTTTTTTTTATGTTATTTAGGAGCATGGATTGTATGGATTCAGAAACACAACAATCAGATGATTCACCACTTTGGAAAGAAATTACAATATGCCTCCTGTACTTGCTCCAGAATGTAAAATTTTCATATGGAAAATACAAGTGATAGTAATATAAATAATCTGCTTTTTATGTGTGAATATATATTTTTGGTAGCATATATAATAATTTGATTTATTATACATTAAATTTGACTGAAACTTTGTAGAATCGACCCAAGAATTTTCCTGAAAACCAATGGCATCATTTCGTTCACATGAGGTTTACAAAAAAAGTATATGATTCTATATCAAATGCAAGTAACTTTTTCTTATAATATGTGTGCTTTCAGAAAATGCAAGAGTGGAATACAAAGAACCAAATAAAGCATATAATGCCTTACTTATGTGGAAGAAAGAGTTTTTCAAGAGAAAGAAATGAGATTGTGAATACCTTACTTATGATATAAACCTAGTCTATTATACATATCTTTTATATTGTTTATGCATGTATCTGTAATGAAGAAAACCAAGATCGGAAAAACACCAAGTCAGACAGAGTTTTTCGTCGAGACTTCCACAAAATCTAATGGAAGCTCTGTATGTGAGGAGGCAAAACCACGCGCGGTTAGTTTTATTGAAGTCATTCATTTTTGGTCAATGTTGTGGATGTAAAATTTGGAGAACACAAGTTTTGAGATGCATTCTTGTAGTCTGCTGAATTTACTAGCTAATTATGCTATATAAATATTTATACTTACTTTTTTTAAAAGGAAGCACTTACGACGTTGCTGAGTTAAAATCTGCAAGTCACAAGCAATATTATAGCTAGGTTGGATGATGAATATGCTCAAGTCTTTGGTCCAGATCTTCCAGGACGAACATGCTGTGTCGGTCGTGGACCCACACTTTTAAAATTAGTGAGACACTCAACTGCAACTAGAGCAAAGATAGAAAATTGTGAAATAGTCGTTCAACTGAAAACAAGTGAAAAGATTAACATGTCAAGTTTAGGAAATGACTACGTTCATCCAACAAATACTTGGTATTTCAACTGGTGACGAGTAATAACATATTATAATAATTTGTAAGGTCAATTGCATTATTATAATTTGATATAGTAAACTCAATATTCAGTCAAGTCCATGGACTGCCACTTTTTTCAGCAGGTTTTGCAAACATACCAAATCCCCTGATCCTCATATAAATTGTATTCACATATTAAATTTAAATATATTAAATATTTAGATGATAAAGTAATATGTTGTATAAATATTTTTCTTTCCTTGGAAATGGACGATGGTGCCAATGGAAATGCAAACGTTTAAGATTCATGATAACATAAGTTTAGCAAAAATTATAAGATTTTGATGTATGTATGTTTTATGCATTTGCACGTGGATGAATTAAGTAATTTCTACAATAAATTAATTTAGATCTATCTATGTTTCGTATTTTATTAATTATTCTATTTGCTTTTCAAAAAAAAATCTTAAAATATATGCTAAACAGAGATGAATTTATTAGTTATAAAATAATTTCTCATCAATTTTTAAAGTGATATAATTATTGGAATCATTTATGAATATTGACATAAATTTAACATCAATTACGTAAAAAGATATTAATATTTTAAATTAGTTGTTATAAATGATACGACTATTGTGGAAGTTTCATTAGCCTAGTGGTTATTAAGGATTCATTAATGCTTCTACACTAGGAGATTTGGTGTTCAAATCCCAGCGAACGCGATTTATTATCATTTATGCAAATTAATAGAGAGACACAGGAAATCTTCAGAATGATGCAGGTGGTATTGTTTGGCGTGGATGCTCGGCGATAGAATTGTCCGTTGTAGAATCTTCATTGTAACATATCTCATAATTTGCAATAAAAATAATAAATCAGTGTTAAAAAAATGATACGATTATTAAATCATTATAAAAATCGATTCTAGCATATTAATAATAAAATTAGATACTAATATTAGTATAAAAGTGAAAGAAATAATTGACATCAATTATTATAACCGTCACAAATACTAACATCAATTACACAAAATGATGTAAATGGTAACATCATTTTTTTGTAATGGACATATACTGACATCGAATAGAACAACTGATGCAAACAATTTTAGCAATTTCATTGGTTCTTAACAAAACGATTTAAATTATTTGCTTAACCACTTTCAGAGTCAATTAAGTGATGAAAAAATATTTTACATCAAATATTTAAGTAATAAAAATATTAAAAATAGATGTTCAAAATTGTATTGTAAAGAAAAGAAACAACAAATGAACAAAACAAAAAATAACAAGCAAAAAGTATATTAAATAATTAATGAATCAAAGCTTAATGAAAAAATACTTAAATTAATTATATATTTAACTAATTTAAAATTTGATTCAACTAAAATTTGTGAATTTAATTTATATATTTCAAGTTAAATATTAACCTAAAATAAAATTGTATGAATAATTTTTTTTTCATTATATATGTCTCTTAAAATTATTATATTATCCATATAATTTTAAAATAAAATCCTACGATTAATTTAACATGAAATTCTTGTCAAAATTACGTTTTCAGTTAATATATTGTGAAGATTTGAAACTATTACATATTAACGTACGAATATAATTAATAAAATGTATTTTCTATTTATTTAAAAAAGAAGAGTTAGAATATTTTTTTTCATTTTTCTGTTTTGTTCCTCATCAAGTTTGGACAGGAATATTTTGGTTCTATTGTTCCTTATTTGATAAGAAATGTAAACGAATGATGTGGAAAAAGAATTACTATTAAATGGTAAAAAATGACCTATAAATACAAATATCACATTCCTCCTCAAACTTTTTTCTAAATAATGGTGACCAGTTGAAGCTGAAGATAAAAGGCGGGGATCGTGGAAACTGTGTTAGTTAAAAGGGAAAGATCATATGAAAAGAGTTCGAAAAAAATATAAAAAATAGAACAATTTCTGTAAGTTTAAAAATAACCTCAGTTATAAAAGAGTTTGGTTGAGAAAATTTTAGTTCAGAAAACTCGTGAGATGGACAACTAAATAAAAGCTAAGTTTCAAATGTAAAATATGACAGCTTGCTTAAGTGACTTCTAATTTAGTATATTAAGATACAGAAAATATCTAAATCACAAAAAAATCAGGGAGAAAATAGAAGAAGAATAGTTCTCATCCAAAAAAACATAAACTTACAAGTTGGTCTCAGCGCATAGAGAAAGCAACCAAAGAAGGGAAAAAAACTCACTATGGGTGGATAGCTCTCTGGCTGTTGAATTTTGTTTCTGATGTGGGTTTGCTACCTCTCCGTTAGTTTCTTCGAAAGAGATCAAATCGTTTGAAAAACCCAAATTATTGAAAGTGTGGTTAATTTAAATAAAATAATTGTGTTACTAATTACGCAAAAAGTTAATTCCCGCTTGTGAAAAAAAATTAGCAGGATCATATATGCAACGATATACGGTACACAAATTATAATTACCAAACAATTAATATATGTTTTGACTTTTACTTTTTTAAAATGGCTATAAAGAATTTTATTTAAAGCTAGTAAAGTGTAACTTTAAAAAAATTAAAGTCATTAATTGTTGGTTTTTCTAAAAACTAATGTAACATGTACAAAAAACTAGAAAGAGACTACGAGAAAACTAAGAAGAAATTTTAAGGCTTTTAAAATTAAAATATATGATTTGTAAAATTTACACTTTCAATACTTTAAAATTAAGTAAAAGTCTTGAAAGTGTCAACCAATCAACCCTAAAAGGGTTATAGTCTTATGATTTATGAATACTTTAAGTTAAAATTATAAAGGGATTTTAAAGGAGGAGGTCGTTACCGGTACATAACCATAACATCGATGTATTTTTTTATATTATAATTCATCTTTATGGCATGAATCATAAGAATATATAAATTTAATCTTCAAGGGTACGCCTTAGGGGTAATCTATGCATAGTCATTCTAGGTCCACGCAGGTTGTGTTTCTAGGTTGATGGATGGCCTACTTCTCCCACTGCATCTCGAAAGGTAACTTGGAGAAGCCAAGCAGCGCAAAGGGGACTTGGTGTGTATGAGTTGCATATCGATGATCTTTGTTCCTTTGACATTCACAACTCACGGTTGACGAAGGCAACACATAGTCAGTTGAGCAGAGTGATTCTGCTCGAGTTGAATTTACAGATGGAAAATGAAAAAGGCAACCATTTAGAGGGAGGTCAAAAATTTGTTTGTGCCGCAGGTGTTGAACGATCTACTCTACACAGGTGTGGGCTCACTAGCTATTCTGAGGACAAGTCATCCAAGTTATCTATGGCAGCACACCATTCTTCTAGCGAAGTATAAAATTTCGTATGAAATAAAAATAAATAACATTTGATGAAGACCATGAATATGTGGTCTAGGGATCGATGATCCATCAGAGGCCGGATGGTGAATTAATGCAAGGATTGGAGGAGGAAATCTAGTCTTCGATTATACATATGACCTCGAGCCTCAAATTTAGAGAAATTAGAAATCAGGCAGACAAATCATCTTCGTGATTTATGTGTTTTCATGAAACAAGGAGAAAAAGCAGATATTTGTTAGCTAGTAAGGCTCAACAGAGAAATCATGTCTAGAGAAAGAAAGAAGTTGACCCGAACATAGAAATCATGTATAGACAAAGAAGAAGTCCAAGAAGAGTAGTGTTGTGACTCTCATCTCTCTAAGTTTCTTAAACATCTCCTTGTTTTAACTTGGAACAAAATCAATGTTGCAATCGTGGCTTTCGAGGAAAATAACGCAAAACCTTTGCATGAGCTATTTTTCTATTCTCCAATCCATATACCATACTATTTCTTAACACCTATTTTTATCGATTTTTAACTATTGTTTTGATATACATTTTGAGTCCTTTTTTTTTAGTTTAAATATGTTTTTGGTGTCTTTTAGTATTTTCTTCAGTCTTGACATGTTTTGAAAAGTTTTGAAGTAAATGGAGAGTTTTTGGATCGTTTCGGGTAAATGGAGATGTTGGATTGTGCAGAAGCCTCAGAAGTTTGGCCTCCGATGGAAGACTTCTCACCGTTGGATCTTCTTCATATTTTTATACAAGATATAAAAGGATGTTAGCTTTCATTTACAAATGGTTGGGAAGATATCTAACGGTGAGATTAAAAGTTATGGCCATTCAACCGACCGGTGCTCTCCTGAAACCGAACAGTTATGAAGCTTAAGAAAACCGATCGGTTGGCGGCACTTCCAGACGAGTATTCGGAAGCCCATAACAAGTCTTAGCCGTCCAGTACTCATCCCTTTCGGAAAATTTCCATTTTTCTCACTTTAAGGCTTCTGGATGACTTTCATTTATCGCTTTGGAAAATGTACATTTTTCTCTCCTTCTCTTGTGCTATAAATAAAGGGCTCGACCCTCAGTTGTAAATCATCCAAGCCAAGAGCAAAAAAACTCTCTATAAATACTTTTCTCTCAGTTTTAATAATATGTTTCTTTTAGAGTTTTGTTTATAGTTTTTGTAGTAGATTAGCAACATTTTTATGAGTTCTTCATTCTCGGTTTGCTTTTCTCTAGCATGCTTAAATAATTCTCTGTTAGGTTTTAAGGTTTCTATTAGGAAGCTTAAGATATGTTTTTATGCATGTCATATTGAGATTGATCCTTTGATTCTTCGCCTAGGTTGATTTTAATGCTTATCTTGGATATGCTAGACATCATGATACACCCTTAGATGTTTCTAGACAATTGACTGTGCAATGGAACGTTGGATTGTAGCCTAGGGGAGCAAGGTATTCCTAGACAAGTGACATTGCTAGGGAGCTTTGTGAACCTATCAATCCCGTACTTAATGGTTGCTTAGATTCTGATAGTAAAGTGACATTTCTATTAGGATTGTTTGCATAGTAGTTATCACTAAGGAATTAAGGTAGTTGATGATTATGATTGATTTCTAGGATGGTTTGTAATGCCTTCTCATATGCATGTATATAGCTTGTTTAGATTTCCTTAGGATTCTCTCTGCCTAACTTAGCTATGTTTGGATCATATTTATCTTATTAGGTTGTTAAAAAACATACAAAATCTTAATTATTTATCCTAGCCAAGTTTTGATTATCATATTCTATAGTGTAATCGTTTTGGTCCTAGTGGATTTGATCCCTAAGTAGTATTGCAGTGTACTGCACACTTGCGGTATTTATTTGTGGTAAAATTTTATGCACAAAAAGTTTTTGGCGCTGTTGCCGGGGACCAAACGCTTGTGCCTTTGGATTTGTAATTAGAATTTCGTCTAGGGTTTTATTTTCTTGTTTTGTATATAATCTTGTTTTTGTGTTTTCTTGTTTTGTATATAATTTTATCTTTTACTAACATGTATTTTTTTTTTTTTTAAGAAAAAAAAAACATGAGACTCCGGATGTCAGATGTTGGGTCTCATGTTTTATGGTCTTAAAAAGCTTTAGAATCAAGTGCTAAACGCAGAAGATATGAATTCAAGGAAGGCCAACCGATCAATGCAGCTGTTGCACCGATCGATTCTTTAGACCTTGTCAACCGACCGGTTGTTGGCCAGCACCGATCGATAGACGCTTGAAAGTTTTCTGAAATCGGTTTAATCTGGTCAATTCACTTGAATTTCAACGGACTAAACCGGTTTGATGCCCTACAAACTCACCCTCATTCTTCCTCCTCTTAATCCCACCACCAATTTTTGTCCAAAAACATAAAAATTTTAAAATCTCATATCTTTTTCGATTTCAAACTGTTTTCTGTTGATTCACTTGCTCGTTGGTTGTGAAGTTGAGGAATGATGCTTAGGTTTCTAGAGAATCGATTTTCTGGTTAGAATTTGATAGTTTTGGATTTTTGAGTAAAATTTTGGAATTATTTTTAAATGGTGTGTGGTTGGTTTCAATTTTTTTAGCTTGCATGATTATTAGGATGACTAATCTTGAATCATCCATGATTTTAGAGGAAGAATTTGATGAGTTTGAGATTAGTTTTAATTAATTTAGATTTATTTTGAATTTAAGGCATTATTTAGTCTACATTTAGAATTGTCATTTTAATTGATTTTAGTTCATGTATGGAGTTTTAGAAGATTTTCTGTTTCTGAAATTTTTCTGTAAAATTCCTCTAATCCCGACGGAATTAATGCTTTTCTTTGCTTTTGCAGATATGACTCCAAAAACACGAGAGGAAAGCTCGCGACAAGCTAGGGCCCCATGTTCAAGGAGTATGGATGCTCATAAAAAGAGATGAGCGATTTTGACGTCGCTTTCAGTGAACGGAAGGAGAGCTTGCACATTCCATCCCAAGAGATTCCTTCAGAACGAGATCTTAGAGGAGTTGGGCTTTAAGGAGGAGGTCCACCGGATGCTTGAGACGATAGGGTTTTGGTACATTTCAAACCAAAAGGATATGTACGTGAAACCAATACGAGATTTTATGGGTTCAGTGGAGGTACACATTAGCAAGAATGTAACGTTTGGGTGGACATCAACTGAGGTTTAGAAGGATAGATCACATAGCTGACGTTGATGGTGCCTTCGAAAGAGCTGGATTGGACAGGAATGTTGCTGATAACATCCGTGAACCGATCAATGCTGGAATTAGACCGATCGGTGTGGGACCTATTAGAAAACCGATCGGTGCAGGTCTACCACCGATCGGTTATGGACCTGTCAAGCAACTGATCGATTATCCTAACCAACCGATTGGTTTGTGAGTGGTTGTTGAGCCTACTTAGCCTATCTTAGGAGACTACAATGCTCCTAATCGGTTCTATGCTAGTATAACCTCCATCCATCTCCCTTCGCCTCATAGACAAGACCTCGCATCAAACCTTCGATGTTTCAGTTGGTGAAGAAATCCATTTTCAATAGTCTTGCTCATGAAAACCCGATGGGCCATGTGGAAAACTTTGAGGATCTTTGCAACACATCAAGAGCGAATGGAGTTTTCCGAGACTACCAATTCTTGACCCTATTCAAGTTTTTCGTTAGAGACAAAGTTATGAGGTGGATGAGACTCCTAGAGCTGGGTTCCATCACCCCTGTGGAGCATGTTAATGCTGTTGAAGCTGAATCAGAAGTGGATTCAGACTCGTCAATCGATCGGTGCAACCTTATCACCGATCTGTTCACAGGACCGCGATTACTGATTGGTGCACAACCTTAACCAATCGGTGAGATTCTTATATTCGAGACAATACGGTTATGACTGATTATGGGACTTCAGAGGATGATTCAGAGGGTATTCACAAGGTTCAAAGTAATCAGGAACTTCCAAGCATGTACAAGCCTAAGGTTTCCTACCCCGCTATGTCTTTAAGATCATCAAGAATGGACAAATGGATATATTCAAAGAAGTGGTTGCTGAAATCATTGAGGGGATGACCTTCGAGGAAGCTAAGGAGAAATTTGATAATATCATGGAAGTTTTTAACCGCATCATGACAAGAAGAAAGGCAAGCTAAGGAAAAAGCTTAGGACGGAGAAGAAGGTCTTGACGCGACTTCTTAAACTCGATGATCCAAAGAAATTCTCAGCCTCTTGCTCAGTTTTTGGCGTTGACTTCAAGGAGACGCTTTGCGACACGGTTCTACCATGAACCTTATGCCGTTCTTTATTGCTAAGGGACTCAGAGTAACAAATTTTGAGGAGCCTCCTTGTACTATGATAAGAACTTGGATGTCATAACAAAGGAATAAATTGGTGAAAAGAATGAGAACAAAGAAATCATGGATGGAGATACTCATTCTTCTGTAAAGACATTCACGAAGATCAAGAGAAGAGACAAGCTAAAAAATGAGAGGGAGATTGGAGACTCTCGTGTCACCTTGGTACCACGAAGATGTGTTGGCGATACCATCGAATATACAGTGCAGTGTAAAGGGGCATCAAGGCCTTTCTCTAAAGTTAAAGCCATCATCATTTTGGAGTTCAAAGAGAAAGGCCAATTAGAAATGGATGGCATGATGAACAAGCTCTAGTGGCCATCAGCAGCAGTGAATCGGAGCTCACTAGACGTCAGAAAGGCCAGCTATACAGCTCAAACAAGTAAGCATTTTATTCACCAACCGATCGGTTCTTTGGTTACACCGATCGTTTTGCAGGTAAGTTAGGAACCGATCGGTTGCACATGTGCACCGATCGGTTGGGACTTCATTTCAAACCCCCTATCCTTTGTACATTTTTTTTCATTTTTCATTATTCTTTTGCTATTTTTTTTTTCTTTGAAAGTTTTCACCCGCCTTCCTTCATTCTATTTACACCAGGACGGCGTAATTTAAGTCTGTGGGAGGATACAGATGTTACCACCGTGTTATTCTAGTGAAAATTTTCAAATTCTTAATTGAGTCTTTTTCAGTGAATTTAGGGGATTATGAGCTTTTTCGAGGGACTTGCTTTGGGACGACCTTCCAACAACCTATTTGGGACCATATCAAAATTAGAGCAGAAGTTTGGAACAACCATGAGAAAACACAATATCCAGGAAAGTCCCTATCACTTTGGAAACTTGAATGATCAGAACTTAGCCTTATCTAGTGAAACATTGAACATGGACTTAGAGGGTGTTATTGGTTTGCAATTTTCAAAGAGTTATGATGACTTAAAAAAAATATAGAAAGTAGATAAATTAAAGATTTTAAATGACTACTAGAGAGTTTTGTATAATCTTTGATTAGCTTTTCTAAAATCTCATAAAATCCTCCAAAGATAATCATAAACTTTTATGGAGTATCTCAAACTTATGAAAAATATTGTCAAAATATTTTATACTGTTTTCGTCATCTGCTATATATATTCATAAAAGAGCAATAGTCACAAGTATGCTTCTCTATACATCGATTCTTTACTCTTATTACATCGAAAGATTGAAAATGTCTTTGTCGTTGTTTCACCAACAAAAGCAGCATAAGCATCTGAATCAAACATACTAACGGGTCTTGTTCCTGGCCTATAGAGACCTATATCATTCCCAAATTAAAATGGCTCGAGTTGAGAGACTTACAAAAATGGTGGTGCTGCCTTGCTAAGCTACAACGTCAGAACTTTGGTTTTTGATGATACATGCCTTGTTAAATAAAAAATTATTTTTTATAAAATAGCAGGTCTTTTCGTACATAAAAAAGACAGATAAGAAACCATATTGGTTATGAACTCATGATTGAATCACGGACATAGAGAACTTCCCAACTACAAGGTTTCCAGAATTATTTCTAGTTGGATGTTTATTAACGTTATACATGAAAATGATACTCAATAGATGCATGATTTTGAGAATATCTTATCAGAGCACAATACTTTAGGTGATTAGATTTTGTGAAAGAAATGTGTAGAATCCATAAACTAATAACATAATATTTTCATTCAATGACAAAATGAGATTCTTTCATAAAAGTTGAACAACATAAGACTTTTATTGACTTTATAAATTCATAAATTCAATAACTCTAGATTTATAAAGATTTTAGAGTAATTCTACAAATACATAAACCAATAACACCAAACTTCAATAGAGTTTTAAAAAATCTTAATTGAATAACACTAGAATCTTAACAACATCTAAATCTTTATAACTACCTCTAAATACACAAACCAATAACACCCCCTTAGTTTATCTCACTTAGGAGCTTAGTAATCATGTTATGGATAGATATTCGGAGTTGCATTGTTTTACCACTCTTTTGACCTTCGAATAGCTAGGCTCATCTTTAGTCTAGTACCACACCTTGCAACCTAAAAAACTTTTTGTTCAAACTCCATGCATTCATCATCGCCATATGTGCATTCATGTGCATAAACTATGGAGTATACAGACCGACATATCTAATCTTTCACTAGGATTAGAGATGCTAGACGTAGGATTTTGGGATGATAAGTAAGCTTCTGTAAGATTAGGTCTTGTTGACATATTTTTAGGGCTTGCTAGAGATTGCTAGAAAATATTGGGATTATCGTTTGGATGTTTGATTTTGTATGACAGAACCGGTTCCACCTTTCCTCTGATATATATATATATATATATATATATATATATATATATATATATTTATGAGGAAAGGAGAAAGAAGGAATCAGAAAAAGTCAAAAGTTTCATTGTAAAAAGCATCAAGGGAGTTTCTTAGTATTTCTTTGGGATTTCATCGGGTTTTGAGATAAATAAGGTATTCTTAGTGAAAGGAAGGCTATGTATGCATCAATTGGTCCTTGTCTCACTGTGATTATGCATAATGATTTGCATCCTAGATTATTAGGATAAACCATAAACACTTGAGTCACCCTAAACACTTCTTTTACCAAGACCATATCATGTTCAATATCCCTTTTTTGAGAGTGCATGCACTTTCTAATTGAATATTAAAAGGTTAAGTTCATTGACTTCGAGAGTTCCTTGTGATCTCTGGATTTAGAGTATGGGATATTGATAAGTTCATGGTTAAGTACAGAAAGTAGGTTTTGTTTTGACTAGTTTTGATGCAGTTCGGAAAAGGAAGACCCATTGTAAGTATAGTTCCCAAAGATTTGTAAGCTCCCATTCTTCAAACCATTTCTCCGTGGTTTGAGTTTTTCTTGTTCTTGCTTGAGGACAAACAAAGATTCAAATCTGGGAGAAAGTGTTAACTCCTATTTTTACCGAATTTTAACTATTATTTTGATATACATTTTGAGTATTTTCTTGAGTAGAAATATTTTTTAGTGTCTTTTACACTACAAGAAAATAGGCGATTTGCGACGGATATTTGCGATGGAAATATTCCGTCGCAATATCGTGATGGCATTGCGACGACATTGCGAGGAAACAAGTTTCCATTGCAAAGTCCTCGCAAAATTGCGAGGAACATATCCCTCGCTAATTGCGAGTAACTTGCGACGATATAGCCTCCTGTTTGCGATGAATATGCGAAGAACATTTAAAATCGCAAATTTTGCGAGGGAATTGCGATGAATTTGCAAGGGTAAATTCTTTCCGTCGCAATTTCCTCGCAAATTTGCGAGCAAACATTCCCTCGCAAATTGCATGTACATTGGGTGTAGATTGCGACAAAATTTGCGATGGATTTGCGACTTTATTGCAAGGGTAGTAAAAATGGGAAGAAAATTAGGTGAAACACGTTTTAAATGTTGTACCTAATTATCTCGTTTCCTCGAAAATACGTCGCAAATACGTCGCAAATTAGACACAATTCCATAGCAATTCCCTCGCAAAATTTTGCAAAAAAACTATAAATACCGTAACGTGAGATCTGTCATTTCACAACAAAAAAAAAACTAGCTTACAAAAAAAATCGAGAAAATACTTAAAAAAAAAAAAACGAGATCTCATTTCACAACAAGAATGGCGTCGCAGAATGAAGTATATGCATTACAAAGTTGGATGTATAATCGAAAAGATCCGGAGACCAGAGAAGTGACGAAAGAGTATCGTGTCGGGTTGCAAACATTCATTCACCAGGCCACTAACAACCCATATGCGAAGGGTGACAGTAACATATTCTGTCCATGTAAAACTTGCAAGAACACTCAATATTTGGATATTGATATTGTGAAGAGGCATTTATATTATAGAGGATTTATGCCAAACTATTATGTCTGGTTTTTACATGGGGAGGGTTATAGTCTTGGTGCCGGAAGTAGTAGTACGGGTGATGGTGTTGATCAACCGAATTATAATGATAATTATAATTATGGCCAAAATATGATTGAAGATTATGAAAGGGATCAACAGGAAAATAGGTTTCATGATATGGTTACTTATGCATTTCATGAATCTATTCCTGCATTTGCTGATGATACTAGGGAAGAACCCAATGTTGAAGCACAAAATTTTTATGATATGTTAGACGCTGCTGATCAACCTATCTATGAGGGATGTAGAGAGGGGTTATCTAAACTTTCATTGGCATCTAGGATGATGACAATTAAAAGTGATAATAACCTAACTGAGAATTGCATGGACGCATGGGCTGAGCTATTTAAAGAGTATTTGCCAGAAGATAATATTTCTGTAGGGAGTTACTATGAAATACAGAAATTAGTTGCTAGTCTAGGGCTACCTTCGGAAATTATTGATGTTTGCATTGACAATTGCATGATTTTCTGGAAAGACGATGATAAGCTACATGAATGTCGATTTTGTGGGAAGCCAAGATATCAACCAACTACCGGAAGGAGCCGTGTCCCATACCAATGTATGTGGTACTTGCCCATCACTGATATATTGAAACGGTTATACCAATCGGAAAGGACATCGGCGGCAATGAGATGGCATGCAGAACATACAACGAATGATGGGGAGATTACGCATTCGTCAGATGCAAAGGCGTGGAAACACTTTCAGACTTTGCTAACGAGAGTAGGAATGTCTATCTTGGCTTATGCACTGATGGATTTAGTCCATTTGGTTTGTCAGGGAGACAATATTCTTTATGGCCTGTGATATTGACACCATACAATCTGCCACCAGAAATGTGCATGCAAAGGGAAGTCTTCTTTATGAGTATTCTGGTACCGGGTCCTAAGCATCCAAAACGATCCCTTGATGTATTTCTGCAACCTTTGATTCATGAGTTGAAACAATTATGGTATACAGGTGTACGCACATTTGATTATTCACAGGAACATAATTTTACAATGCGGGCAGTGCTATTGTGGACCATTAGTGACTTCCCAGCGTATGGGATGTTATCGGGATGGACCACGCACGGAAGGTTATCTTGTCCATATTGCATGGATCGATCAGATGCCTTTCAACTGAAGCATGGAAGGAAGTCGTGCTGGTTTGATTGTCATCGTCGCTTTCTTCCCTTGCATCATCCGTATCGGAAGAACAAGAAGTTGTTCAAAAAGAACAAGGTTGTGCGTATTCCTCCCCTAGTTTATATGTCAGGGAATGATTTGTTTGAGCAGATTGATTATTATGGTGCTCAAGAAACATGTAAGCGTCGGGGAAATTAGCACACTACAACGAACATGCCTGACGTATATGGGAGTTCTCATAATTGGCACAAAATGAGTATCTTTTGGGAACTCCCATATTGGAAAGATCACCTATTACGGTACAACCTTGATGTGATGCACATCGAGAATTTTTTTTTTGATAACATCATGAATACGATTTTGAATGTGCAAGGAACGGGAAAGAGTAAAGACAACTTCAAATCAAGGTTGGACTTGGCTGAAATCTGCTCAAGAAGCAAGTTACATATTACAAGAGATGGTAAATTACCGATTCCGATCTTTCGATTGTCTGGGGATGCGAAACAGACGTTGTTTGACTGGATTGCTTCAGAAGTGAAGTTTCCGGATGGTTATATGTCCAAATTCTCAAGATGTATTGAACAAGGCAAAAACTTGCCGGTATGAAGAGCCAGGATTGCCATGTTTTCATGCAACGACTATTACCCTTTGCATTGGCTGAGCTCTTACCGACAACCATCCATGAAGCAATTGCTGGTACATATTAATTAATTACATTAATTATTGAAATAGTTTTGTCATTTTATTAAATTATTTCAGTGGTGTGATTATAATAACTATGAACGTGTAGGCATTGGAGCATTTTTCAGGGATCTATGCACACGAACACTTACAGACGAGGGCATTGTGCAATTACAGAATAATATACCAGTGTTGCTCTGTAATTTGGAGAAAATATTTCCACCATTTTTTTTTGATGTGATGGAACATCTTCCAATCCACCTACCACATGAAGCAGCTCTTGGAGGCCTGTGCAATTTTGATGGATGTACCTGTTCGAGCGATTCATGGGACATCTAAAAGGAAAGGCCAAAAATCTTGCAAAAGTGGAAGGATCGATCGTTGCAGGAAGTTTGACTGAAGAAACCTCTCATTTCACGTCATATTATTTTAGCCCAACCGTTCGAACCAAAAAGGCCCGTCTAAGCCGATATGACGATGAGGGGTTGCACCAACATATAACGTAGAGGTCCAGATATCTTCACCCAAATAGAGAGACTTGGTGGAAAGGTTATGGAAGTTTGGTGGGAAGACCACAAATTTACTCGTGCGGCGTACAATTATATATTGCGAAATTGTGAGATTAAACAAAGGTAACATTTTTAGATTTGTTAGATTTGTTAGATTTTTGGTTTTGTTAGATTTTTGGGTTTGTTAGATTTGTTAGATACAAAGGTAACTTGGTTTGTTAGATTTTTAGGTTGTTGTGTTAGATTTAGATTAGTTTTGTTAGATTAGTTTTATTAGATTTAGGTTTGTTAGATTAGTTGTGTTAGATTTAGATTAGTTTTTGTTAGAAATTTATAATAATTTTAGAAATTTTAAAAATTTTAGAAAATTTTAGAATTAGGTTTTGTTAGAATTTAGAAATTTATTAGATTTTAGGTTAAATTAATTTTATAATTAATTTTTTAGATTAGTTTTGTTAGATTTAGGTTAGGTTTTGTAATTTAGTTAGTTTTGTTTTTAGAATTAGGTTTTGTTAGTTTTAGATTTAAATTTGTTAGATATAGATTTGTTAGATTTAAATTTGTTTGTTTTTAGAATTAGGTTATGTTAGAATTTAGAAATTTATTAGATTTTAGGTTAAATTAATTTTATAATTAAGTTTTTAAATAATTAGTGAAATTGTAAATGGTAGTTTTATATTAAATGTTAGATTAGTTAGTTTTCTTTTAGTTAGTTTTCTTTTTAGAATTTATAAAATTTTTAGTTTTTAGGTTTTTTAATTTTATAATTCATTTAGTAATTGATTTTTAAAATTTATAAGTTTTAATATGATATCGTTGTAATTATTTTACTAATTTTTTAAATTTTGTTTTTCAGATGTTTGGAGTTAATAACGAGTACACTCGTTATCTCTCGTGGGGTGGCACGTCTCGGAGGAGTGGCACGCCTGTTCCAGAAACTCCTCGGGCGAGTTTCACTTCTCAGACAAGACAGGAAGACAACCCTGGGAGTCATTACTATTCACCGCATCCACCCGCATTCTCAGATCCCCCACCGGTCGCACATCATGATAACGACAATGATGATCTTGTCGTTAAGGCGATCCTTGAGGCTCCCGGTCATGACCTTCTTCCCTGCCTTGATCCAAGACGTCCTGACAATACGTATTGGTAAGGTTTTTTTTTTGATTTTATTAATTTAATTTTAAGTTTTTTAAAACAAATAAAGTCATATTATTTGTTTTTTTATTATTTTACATTTCAGGTTTGATCAAGACGGATGCGTGGCCGCTTCGGTCCGATCGATCTTTGAAAGAGATTTCAAAGAGTCTCATGCCAATTGGAGGCAAACACCGGACCATGTCATTAGACGGTGGTTTCAAACTTTTGCTGTAAGTTTTTTAATATTTAAAATTAATTATTTTATAATTTATATCACTTATCGTTTGAATTTTTCATGATAACTTTTTTTTTCTGTAGCAAACCTATCATTGGGAGTACAGTATTGATCCAACTGTCTGGGCAGGCCTTGTGGCGTATTAGCAGGATCCGGCGAGCGAGATCAAGAGCGCTAACAGTCGAGCGGCCCGGTACGATAATCCTAATGGGGAAAGATATACCAAGAATCGGTCTGGACAACTTTCCTACNGTAGCCCGCGAACGGAAAATCGTAAGTTTTTCATTTATTTTAATTAATTAAATTCTAATTATTAATTAAATTTATTGTGATATTTATTAAAAAAAAAATCAGGCAAAGGAGCGCGGAGAAGATTCGATCCCGGATTTGCTAGCTGTCCTGTAGGGGACAAAGAGGCTACCAGATGGGAGTTTTGTCAACAAGAAGTCTGAAGGATCTACAATGACGTCACTTCGAAGATGCAGGAGTTGACACAGCATTCTGAGGGCGATGAGAGCGCATTTACCCCTTTGACTCCCGCCGTGAAGAACAAGATCTTTATCGAGGTATGAATATTGATGTTCTATATTTATTTTTTACAGTAATTTCAACTAATTAAACGTATTCTTAATTTTTAGGTCGCTCCCCGTAAAATAGGGAGAATTTACGGAGTCGGTTCTCTGCAATCGCAGATCGACTCGTGTACTTCTTCTTCCTCGAGAGCAGCAGAAGCAGAGTCTGCCGCCTACCTCCAGGGCATCATTGAATCGCAGGCCCAGCTGATCGTGACTCAGTCTGAGAAGATCTCGAAGTTCGATCAAATGTTCAGCTATTTGGCCACAAAGGATCCGGTTCTAGCACATATGATTCAGGATCCTGGAGACACATCTACCAGTAGGACCGAGACCGGGACCGAGACTGGGACCGGAACCGGAACCGGAACCGGAACTAGATCCGGTCCATCGGTTTAATTTTAGTTTCCCTTATGTATCATAGAATTTAGTTTCTTTTAATGTTTGAACAAATTATTTTTATAAAATTTTAATTTTGGAAAAAAAATTTTAATTATAATTTATGAATTTTTAATTATTAATTATTATTAATAATTAAAATTTTTAATTATTATAAATTGGATGCTGCCGCAATTCCCTCGCAAATTGCAACGGCTTTGTGAGGGAATTAAGAACTATACCCACGCAATTCCGTCGCAAATTGCGAGGGAATTGCGACCCCGATAAGAACTATAACCACGCAATTCCGTTGCAACGTTTCCTCGCAAATCCGAAGCAAGTTTTGCGACGCGTTTGCGGGGAAGATTAGTACCGCATTTTACTTCGATTTTGCGATGAATTGTTTTGTGATAAACGACGCGTTCACGCACTTCCGTCGCAATTTTACGACGATATTGCGGGGTTATTTTTGCGACGATATAGCAACCACGTTTGTCCTTCGCAAATTTGCGAGGAATTTGCGACGAAAATTGATTTGCGAGACGGGATTAGCGACGGAATGGTGTGTCTCGCAAGTCCATCGCGAATGGCCATTTGCGACGGAATTTCGAGGTAATCTTCCATCGCAAAAGGCCTGTTTTCTTGTAGTGTTAGTGTTTTCTTCAGTCTTGACAGGTTTTGAAAAACATTGGAGTAAATGGAGAGTCTTTGGATCGTTTCGGGTAAATGGAGATGCAGGATTGTGCATAAGCCTCAGAATTTTGGCCTCTAATGGAAGACTTCCCACTGTTTGCTTTCATTTACAAGTGGTTGGAAGAAAATCTAACGATGCGATCAAAAGTTATGGCCATTCAATCGACCGGTGCTCTCTGAAAACCGATCAGTTATGAAGCTTAAGAAAAGCAATGGGTTATGTACCATCATCGATTGGTTGGTAGAATCTCCAGACGAGTATTCTGAAGCCCATAAAAATCCCAAGTCGTCCAGAACTCATCCCTTTCGGAAAAATTCTATTTTTCTCACTTTAGAGCTTTTGGAAGATTTCCATTTTGGCGCTCTGAAAGATTTCCAATTTGGAGCTTTAGAAAATGTACATTTTTCTCTCCTTTTCTTGTACAATAAATAGAGGTCTTGACCCTCAGTTGTAAATCATCCAAGCCAAGAGCACTAAACTCTCTGTAAATACTTTTTTCTGAGTTATAATTATATGTTTCTTTTAGAGTTTTCTTTATAGTTATTATAGTAGATTAGCAACATGTTTATGAGTTCTTCCTTCTCGTGTTGCCATATCTCTACTATGCTTAAATAATTCTATGTTAGGTTTAAGGGTTTCCGTGAGTGATGAGGACATCGAATCCGGACCAACACAACCGGATGTGCCTATGGTCCTGTCCGGTCCCATGACCCGATCCAAAACCAGGACACTACAAGAAAAGTTCAATCTAGCCGTGGAAAGCATCCTACAAGCCCCTGAAGACATGGAGGCAAGACAAACCATGAACCAAAACCATACAGATGAGGATGAACTGGCTATGGACATCAACAATCTATCGCTATCGGACGAAGGTAATTCCTTTACCGTGGACACACCGGTCTCATCCAAGTTTGTTCATGTCCATACAGGTGCACATGGATGGACGTACGCGAAAATGTACATGCATGAACGATCGTACGTGGACACGGATATGCACGGACAATCGGATACGGACGTAGACATGTACAGACTACCGGATACAAACGTTAGCGACCTAAGGATGAGTCTTCAAGCAAGAGAAGCCGAAGACAAAAAAGACCAAGACGATCTTCTTCAAGTCAAGGACCAGACCAAAGGATACAAGAAGATTCCCTCACTCGACCCAACCCGCATCATGGATAAGCATCACCAACCATGGCCGCTTTTGCACATACACCATGTAAGTCTTTTCCATACGTTTTTGCAGGTACTTAGACGTATCCTATTGGTAAGAATGTTGCGAGCAACCAAGGGAGATCACGGTTCAAAGCTCGCCTAAGTTACTTTTCTCTTTTAATTCTTTTTGGCTTCCGTTTGCTTATTTACCGTTTGCTAGTTTGTTTCGTCGAGTTAAGTTGTTTGTCTCGGATACCTATTGGTTTCCTTGGTAGCGTAGGTCAAACCCGAATCTCTTATCTTGCTGGTTTTGTTTCTTAAAGTTTAAAAATAAATAAATAATAATAACCGATTGTGTGCTTATTGCTTATCGTTTGATTCTTTGCTATCGTGAGTAATTAGGGCTGAGTTATTTCGTGCTTTTGATTGATTCTTTGATAGTCGACCTAGCTTGCTTGCTCTAGTCTATGTTTGTGATTGTAGAAGAAGAAAATCGAAAAAAGAAAATTCGCATATTTTTCTTTCCTTTTCTTGTTATCCATTAATCGCATGTTCCCAGAATTTCGAACTCGATATTTGCTTGCTTCCTTTGCTTGTTATTTTCGAATATTGCATCTTAAATGTAAAAAACAAAAATAATTTTTCCTTTCTTTTTTTAGTTTTTTTTTTTTGTGATATTTCTTTCGTGCCTTTTTGCTCAAGTATTTAAAAACAAACTTAAAGAAAAAAAAAAACTTAAGGCCGAGCGAGTTTAACATACTTGCCTATCACTTCTATTGTGGTACTTTGATTTCTTTGTTGTTTTTGTTGTGTTATAGGCCCCTCAAACGAAAAGGCTAATGAGTTGGTACCCCAAGATGATGTCTTACAAATGCTTGTTGCCATGAGAAAAGAGATGCGAGCCATGCAGACCAAATTTGGTGTGCGTGTAGAATGTTTGGAGAAACCTCCACCACCTACACCAGCCGTTGCCAATGGGCTGATAAGGCTGATCAAGGTGCTGCCAATGCTCGGCCACGAGGAGCTGTTAGGTGGTTACGGCCCCTTAGAGAGGAAATGCCTATCTTGGACGATGACATTCCACTAGAGCCTTTAATGAAACAAAACCCAAGGCACCTAGATCCCTTGAGAAGGAACCATATGCGAGGAGAAGACCCAAGTAAAGGGAAATCAGATATTAACTAACCACTCCCACTTTTGCAGGAAAAACCAACCCGAAAGCTTACTTGGATTGGGGGAGGAGGCTCGAGTACATTTTTGAGTGGTACAAATATGCAGATCATAAGAAGGTGGCTCTAGATGCGGCTCAACTCACTGACAATACCATTTCTTGTTGGGACAGAAACGTAGCTCAGAGAAGAAGAAACCGCTTTGCACCCGTGAGTACTTGGAGAAACATGAAGTTTCTCCTAAGATCAAGGTATGTTTCGAATCATTCCCATATGGCCTTACAAAAGCGCTTTCGTAATCTATCGCAGGGAACTATGACGATTGATGAATACTTCGAAGAGTTTGAGAAACTGATGTATGCTTTGGAGGTAGAAGAGTCGGAGGAGGCATTGATGGCTCATTTCATAGATGGACTACAAGAACGCATAGCTAGGAAGGTGGAGCGAACACAGTACAGTGGAATGCACAAGCTTCTTCACCTTGCGGTCCAAATAGAACAACAATTTAAGCGTAATATCGCCATCACCAGCCACTCTAAGACCCAACAACCATGGGCATCTAGCAGTTCCAAGCCGTTGGCCAAAGGTAAGTCCATTGAAATCGAGTCCCGGTTCAAAGGTAAGACTATAGAGGTTCCTAAAACAACATGGCCTGAAAAAGGTAAGTTCCCTAGTGCCCCTAGAACTTGTGAGATCATTTGTTTTAAGTGCCAAGGAAGAGACCACATGGCAAGGGAGTGCCTAAACCAGGGAGTGATGATCATCACTCCCGGAGGAGAATATGAATCAGAAGATGAATGTAAATCGAGCCATTAGAGTGAGCCTGAGGATGTGGAATATCCTGATGTGGGAGACCTTTTAGTGACACGGCGAGTGTTGAGTGCCTTCATCAAAGCCGAGGAGAAACTCCAATGAGAAAACATATTTCACACCTGATGCACTTTACAGAACAAGGTATGTAATCTTGTGATAGATGGTGGTTCTTGTTCTAACGTGGCTAGCAAGTTCATGGTGGACAGATTAGGACTTGAAACTTCTAAGCATCCTAGACCGTATAAGCTACAATTGCTTAATGATACTACATAGCTCAAAGTTATAGAACAAGTCACTGTCTCTTTTAGCGTAGGTAAGTTCCAAGACCAGGTCTTATGTGATGTGGTGCCAATGCAAGCCGGCTATTTGTTGCTAGGACGACTGTGGCAATTTGATCGAGCCACCCTACACGACAGACGGACTAAATTCTACACTTTCACCCACATGGACCGGAAGATAAATCTTGCACCATTAAGCCCATCGGAGGTACAAGAACTACAGACTCGAATGAACGCTGAGGCCAAGGTGAGTAAACGTTTTCTTCTGGTTAAATCTGGTTTGATTCACAAAGCCATGAGTGCCAAAGGCACCGTGCTACTAATGGTTTACAAAGAGTGTTTGAACACATGAAATGATGTGATGGCACTTCCAAGAGAGGTACAATCGATTCTTGATCGATTAAAAGATATGTTTTTGGAAGAGATACCAGCCGGACTTCCCTGGATCACCACTGCCAAACATAGCCACATACCGAATGAATCCGCAGGAGACAAAAGAACTAGAGAAACAAGTAAGGGAGCTGATGGACAAGGGATACATCCGCGAGAGCCTCAGTTTCTGTGATGTGCCCGTATTGCTAGTGCCAAAGAAGTATGGTACGTAGAGAATGTGTATGGACTATCGAGCGTTCAACAACATCACCATTAAGTACCACCATCTGATCCTGAGGCTAGACGATATGCTAGATGAACTGAGTGGAGCTACTATTTTCTCAAAGGTGGACATAAAAAGTGGATATCATCACGTTCAAATGCGCGGAGGAGATAAGTGGAAAACCCAATCAAGACCAAGCAAGCCTTGTACAAGTGGCTAATGATCCCATTTGGATTGACCAACGCTGATGTGATCATGGACATCAATCACAACATGGAGCTTGAACCAGATGATGAACTTGTAGCCGAGGAGCATGAACCAGAACAACTTGTAGCCGAGGAGTCCGTGATCATTCCAACTGGTCCCATGACAAGAGCAAGGACTAAGAAGCTCAATGAAACCGTTGCCGGCATACTTAACCAAATCCAGGAGCAACCAAGCTATTTGAACCAAATGGGAAACAAAGCTACCTTAATCACGATTCAAGTTCAAGAAGGCTAGTGGGCTTGTGGTATAGCTTTGCACTCTTTTTCCCTGTCTTCGTTTTTGTCCCTCTGGGTTTTTCGAAGATAGGTTTTTAACGAGGCAAAGTTAGATCACCCACTTAACCAGCCCACTAAGCCCAGGCCAAAGACACTTTAAATTTCGTCCATCCTCATGAAGCCCAGGCCCAGCAACATGTTTTTAGGGTTTTCTCTTTGTTGTTTGTTTAAAAACTCTAGCAGCCTCCCTTTGTAGAACTTAACCAATTTTCTTAATCAGATTTCGAGTTGTCTTTGAATTAGAGAGTGATTCTGTTTTTCTTTGCTTGCTGGTGTGTAATATCCATCAAGTGTGTCGATTTCCTTTGGTGTGTCATATCCAGAAGGATCGATTGGTATATCAAAGGATTTCCACCTCCTTTGTGTGACCCTTCACTCCCACATCCCTTGAAGCATCCATTGCTTGCAAGGCTTATCCAGTTCTGCCCAGACTTTAGAGTGACGAATCCCAAGGGAAATCTATCAAGTGGTATCAGAGCAACGCTCTATACTTTGGGTAATTTCGTTCCTTATCATTTGGTGCATATGTTCTTAGTTTTGTTTGTGTTTTATGTCTGTTCATCTCCTGGTTTTGATTTGCATCCTTTTACTTTGTGTCTTTGTGATTTTTTTGCTTTTAGCTATCTGTTCTAGGGTTGTTTTTTGTCCTATTTTATCAAAAAAAAAAAATTTGGGCTCATCTGTTGTTTGCATCAGTTTAAACGTTTTAACAAGTCTGTTTATGATTAAAACTTGCTGAAATCGATTTTTGTGAAGAACTAGTTACTGGTTTCTTGTTCTGATTTGTTTCACGCCAAGATGGGTGATGAAAAAGGTGACAACAACAACAAACTTCGGATGGAAGCTATGATGAACTGTATGGAGCAAATGATGAATAATAAATTAGAAGCATTTCGTCTAGAGCAGCAACAAAATGAAGAACACAATCAGAGTGATAACCAGCAAAGAAGAGCTCATCACAGAGCCCCTAGAAGAGAAATAGACCAGCATAGACAGTACAAGGATAATGAATCTGCAAGCTATTACAGCTAGGACAATGAATCCACTCAAAACAGTCAAAGGCGAAACAGACGTGTTAGGGAAGGTAGAGCTCAACGAGATAAATTTGGAGGTCTCAAACTCAGAATTCCACCATTCCATGAGAAAAATGATCCTGATGCATATTTGGAGTGGGAAAAGAAGATTGATCTTGTCTTCAACTGTCAACATTACACTGAAATAAATCGAGTGAGAGTTGCAGCTACTGAGTTCTATAATTACGCTCTCAGCTGGTGGGATCAGTTAGTTACTTCTCGGAGACGTAATGGAGAAGATCCTGTGGAGACTTGGACTGAAATGAAGCGAATCATGAGGAAAAGATTTGTCCCCAATCATCACCACCATGAGCTGCACTATAAACTCAGAAATATTACTCAAGGAAATCGTAGTGTGGAAGACTATTATCAAGAGCTGGAAACACTTTTGATCCGTGCTGATGTATATGAGGATCGCGAAGCAACTATGTCAAGGTTTTTGGGAGGTTTGAACCGAGACATACAAGACAAAGTAGAGTTGCAGCATTACGTGGGGTTAGAAGAAATGCTTCACAAGGCTATTCTAGTTGAGAAGCAACTTAAGAGAAAAAGCAGTACTAAACCAAGCTATGGAGACAGATCAGTCCATACTAAAACTAGTTATGGGAATGGACCAGTTGCTATGAAACCAAGTTACCAAAGAGAAGAGAGGTCTAATACCTTTCAACGTGAAGGAAAACAGATCATGGCACCAAAATCAGAAGCTAAGCCATTTGCAGCAAATCAAGATTACAAAGGCAAAGCAGTAGCTACTACACGGTCTCGTGATGTTAGATGCTTCAAATGTCAGGGTAGAGGTCACTACGCCAATGAGTGCATCAACAAGAAGGTTATGATCGTGCTAGATAATGGAGATGTGGAATCATAAGATGAAGAACTAGAGCATAACTCCATGAAGAGTTACCTGCTCACGGAGAGTTACTAGTGACCAGAAGATCTCTAAGTCTGCAATCTAAGGGGGAAGAACAAGAACAGAGAGAAAATTTGTTTCATACAAGGTGTGTGGTCAAGGGAAAAATCTGTAGTCTTATCATCGATGGGGGAAGTTGCACTAATGTAGCAAGTGAAACGATGGTTAAGAAGCTGGGATTGATTGTGAGGAAGCACCTAAAACCATATAAGCTTCAGTGGCTTAATGAAGATGGTGAAATGAAAGTGAGTAGCCAGGTTTTAGTTCCCCTCTCTATTGGCCAGTATGAGGATGAGATACTATGTGATGTGCTTCCAATGGGAGCTGGACACATTCTGCTTGGAAGGCCTTGGCAATCAGATTGCAGGGTGATGCATGATGGTTTCACCAATCGCCATGCCTTTGTGTTCAAAGGAAGAAAAACCATTATGGTTCCTCTAACTCCAAAGGAAGTTCATCAAGATCAGTTGAGTCTCAAACTCAAAGGAACATAAAACTCCACCAAGAAACAATCAAACTTCTTTGCAAAGGTTGGTGAGGTAAAGAAAGCTCTAATTTCTAAACAACCTTTACTTCTGTTTGTACTTAAGGAAGCTCTTACTAGCTTGTCTAACCTTGCACCGGTGCTGCCGAGTGAGATGAAATCTCTATTGCAGGAATATGAAGACGTGTTCCCCGAAGATAATCCGAAGGAGCTACCACCAAATAGAGGCATTGAACATCAGATTGATTTCATACCCGATGCTTCTCTTCTAAACCATCCTGCATACAGAACCAATCCTGTAGAAACCAAGGAGTTGCAACGACAAGTCAATGAGCTTATGGAGAAAGGACACATCCGAGAGAGCATGAGTCCATGTGTTGTACCGGTCCTGCTTGTGCCAAAGAAAGATGGTAGCTGGCGCATGTGCGTTGATTGCAGAGCCATCAATAATATTACGGTGAAGTATCGACATCCCATTCCTAGACTTGATGATATGTTAGACGAACTGCATGGCTCTAGTATCTTCTCAAAGATTGATTTAAAGAGTGGTTATCATCAAATTAGGATGAAAGAAGTGAATGAATGGAAAACTGCATTTAAAAGAAGTGGATGAATATATGAATGGTTAGTAATGCCATTTGGGCAAACAAATGCACCTAGTACATTCATGAGATTGATGAATCACGTTCTCAGATCATTCATAGGGGTTTTTGTTGTTGTGTATTTTGATGATATTTTGATTTACAACAAGAACCTAGAAGAGCATATTGATCACTTGCAATCTGTTTTGGACATGCTTAGAAAGGAAAAGCTTTTTGCTAATTTTAAGAAATGCACATTTTGTACGAATAACGTGGTCTTTTTAGGCTTTTTGTGAGTGCAGATGGGATTAAAGTAGATGAAGAGAAAGTCAAAGCAATAAGAGAATGGCCTAGTCCCAAATCAGTAGGAGAAGTGTGCAGCTTTCACAGTTTTGCGGGATTTTATAGACGTTTTGTACAAGACTTTAGCACCATAACTGCACCACTTACAGAAGTGATAAAGAAGGACGTTGGTTTTAGATGGGAAGTTGCACAAGAGGAAGCGTTCCAGGCCTTGAAAGAAAAACTTACTCACGCCCCTCTCTTATCTTTACCTGATTTTCTTAAAACGTTTGAAATTGAATGTGATGCTTCTGGTGTAGGAATAGGAGTTGTTCTAATGCAGGATAAGAAGCCTATTGCCTTCTTTAGTGAGAAGCTGGGAGGAGCTACTCTCAATTATCCAACGTATGACAAGGAGTGGTACACTTTGGTAAGAGCACTACAAACGTGGCAGCACTACTTGTGGCCAAAGGAATTCGTCATACACACTGACCACGAATCACTTAAGCATTTAAAAGGTCAGCAAAAGCTCAACAAGAGACACGCCAGGTGGGTAGAGTTCATTGAGACATTCCCATATGTCATCAAATACAAAAAAGGTAAGGATAATGTAGTTGCTGATGCATTATCCCAAAGGTACACACTACTCTCAACTCTTGATGCAAAACTGTTAGAATTTGAAAAACATAAACATTTGTATAATTCTGATTCTGATTTCCAAGAAGTGTTCAAATCGTGTGAGAAATTTGCTACTGGTCACTACTATCGAAATGAAGGGTTTCTCTTCTATGATAATCGTCTCTGCATACCTAACTGTTCTATTTGAGATTTGCTTGTTAGGGAAGCTCATGGAAGAGGTTTGATGGGACACTTTGGAATTTCTAAAACACTGAAAGTGATGCAAGATCACTTCCATTGGCCTCACATGAAGAGGGACACGTTGAGAGAATCTGTAGTAGGTGTGTTACGTGTAAACAAGCTAAATCAAAAGTTCAACCCCACAGTCTGTACACTCCTCTCCCTATCCCTTCTCATCCTTGGACTGATATTTCAATGGATTTTGTTTTAGGACTGCCTAGAACTAAAACAGGGAAGGATTCTATAAAATGTCTCATTGCTTGTCATAAAACAGATGATTCAACTCATGTGGCTAATCTGTTCTTCAAGGAAATTGTTAGGTTGCATGGCATGCCTAGAACCATTGTGTCTGATCGTGATACTAAATTCCTAAGCCATTTCTGGAAAACACTATGGTCTAAGTTAGGCAACAAACTGTTATTTTTTACTACATGTCATCCACAGACTGATGGACAGACAGAAGTGGTTAATAGAACTCTAGGAACACTTCTGCGTTGTTTGATTAAAAAGAACCTTACGACTTGGGAAGAATGTTTGCCGCATATAGAATTTGCATTCTGCTTTTAAGGTCTCTCCATTTCAGATTGTCTATGGCTTTAATCCTTTATCACCTTTGTATCTAACCCCTTTACCTGTGAGTGAAAAATAAAGCATAGATGGAAAACAGAAAGCTGTACTTGTCAAGCAAATTCATGAATAAGCTAGAGCAAACATAGAGGAGAAGACAAGGCAGTATGCTAAACACGCCAACAAAGGCAGACGCAAGATGATTGATATATCATGGTTTTTACCCACTTTGAACCATGATATAAGTCCTTTTTCTGAGTCTTTTTAGTAGTTTTAGAGTCTTTCAGGTTCTTTTCAAGATGTAGGCACATCTGGAGCTAAATTGGATTTATAGAAGCTTTTGAAGCATATTAGATCTGAAGCAATTCAAAGAACTGAAGATAGCATCGATCGACACCTGAAGAGCATCGATCGACACCATCGTTTGGAAGAGACGCGATTAAAGATCCCAGTATCGATCGATACCATTTACGGTATCGGTCGATACCAGTGATCAGAAGCCGCAACAAGATCTGAAGATAAACCAGAAGCTTTGGCAACAGCTGGCGCCATCATTGATGTGAGAAAGGGACATATAGAGCTTGATTTGGGTGATGAAGTCATGAGCTTTAACATGGACAAGCTGAAGCCCTGAGGAGGAGATCTACCATTGATGACAAACTTTTTCTGTAGAGATTTCCATTGATGAGGACCCAAACACAGAGCTTGCAGAAGACATTACTGCTAAGTATGTCAAGATGTTGGAAGCTACTGATGTGCTTAAGGATTGGAGTGAGGAGTGTCTTTTCAGTACTAGGCTCGAGGACGAGACTCCAATTAATGCCAGACTGCTGGAAAATGATGTCTTTACAATGGAGGCAAGGATTGCAGAGCTAAACTACAGAAAAAGTGGTGAAATTCGAGTTTCTGACCTTTGCGTCGGTTGACGCAGCATTATGCCCCGCCATCTGATTCCAAGCAAAAACCTCGACCTCTCACACACCAAACACCTCGGAGAAAGCAAAGGTACGCACTTCTTTTTCTAATTCCAAACCACCTAATGTCATCAATAATATGTTTCCATCTACTTTTACTTAAGCAAGCCGGCAGATTCTCATCGAGCGCTTATTGTTTCATTTGATGACTGTGCAGGAAAATGAAGTATCCCACCCAATCTTCCATCCCGCCCTGATGCTGTTCCTCACTTCTAAGTAGACCATGTGTAATTAATGCTTACACACCACCTTGGATGAGACGTTTGTACATATGCATTCACTATCTCTCTCTGAACCACCCGATAGATAAGCTCTGCCACGGTCAAGCTAATGACATTAAACAAGCGCTTAGTGGGAGGCAACCCACTGGTAAGTCTGTACATAAATTCTTAAATTTCTTTTGATTTTTGTTTTTGGGTTTTTGTGTTTCACGAGAAACAGGTCCAGACGAGTAGTATTGATCGACACCAGTCAGTGTCGATCGATACCACATCCATTAAAAAGGAGCCTCTGTCGACAAACACCTGGTATCGCTCGATACCAGGCTGTATCGGTCGATACTGACCATCACATGAACGGTAACTTCTTTGCGTTTCATTCGCAGTTT
>SMJT01000221.1:0-13696 GCA_004349715.1 Crucihimalaya himalaica | reverse complement strand
ACTAAGATGGAGTTGATGATTACTCCAGTACATGTGCCAACGTTCTCTGGAATGGAGAAGTATGAAGGGCACTGGATTGAAATACACAAAGTAGTAGTACGGCCATGATTTGTAGGGTTCCGTGCAACAAAGTCTTGATTTGTACTTACAATATTGTCTACAAAGACTAGAATCCGGAAAATCGATCCTTTGAACACAAGCACTACTTGGAATTTTTAAGTTTGACCAAAATCCGTGACTTCAAGACCAAAACAAACGTTGCTATAGGTATGTATGCAAATTTGTTAAACCATAATTTATATACATGTAACTTTTTTAACTGAAGGAGAACACTTATGATGTAGATACTCTAGGAATGATATGCAGCACCAGTCCCCTTCAAGTGAGTCCACATGGCCGTGCACATACAATGAGTGTGTTTCACATTAAAGATGCCATGTAAGTTTAAACCAAACAATAATAACACCATGACAAAACTAACATTATTGTAATTTACAACCACCTTTTATTAATCATAATAGGGACAATATGCTAAAGTGTATGGCAACCGGCGAACACGCTTATAACTTCTGGAATGACTTTAGGAACATGAGAGGTGGAGAGGTGATTGTGGTGCTTAAATTATGGAGGATCAATCCGTTCGCGCGTAAGTGTGTTATTCACATCAAAGATGTCATGTAAGTTTAAACTCACATTATCGTAATTGATCTCGACAATACTAATCTAATTCACATAGGTGGTGATGATGACACTTGGCTGGAAAAGGCTTATCGGACATTTTGTTCAATCCAACGATGGAAGAGGTTGAAGATTTGAGGGACGACTTCGAGATGTTTGATATGATAGCTGCAAGATACAGTACAATTGTCCCTAGATAGATAATTTATCTATCTAAATCTCTGTTTAAGAACCTAAGTTTCAATTATTTTAATGTTTGTTTTGGATTTATATGAATTTCATACTTTTACAGAGAAGTCTACGCTAACAAAATGTTACAGACTTCATACACGAAGTCTACTGTGAGACTTCACCCTAGACCCAAGAAGTCTGAAAGCCCTAAACTCTAAAGTTCGAATGTTTTTTTCACTTTTTGTTAACAAATACTAACATTTGACATCAAAATAGTATAATATATCCAAAATCTAACAACTATATAAAGAATTACCATTTTATACGAAAAACATATAAAACTAAGTCTAACCCTAAAGATATCTACATGGATTCTTACCCATTGGCAACCCCTAAACCTATTATGCCTCACATGGTTTACATCAAATGGCTTAGTTTTATGAAATTTTATTTTTAAACATTTGGCTTTGATTTAAAATAATTTATATTTCATAAATTTTGTTTGAAATATTTTTTTATCATTTTTTTAATTTAAATTTCAGATTTAATCATGGTTGCAGACTTCGCTAGTGAAGTCAGCGACTGTTTATAGTTTTCTAAAAAATGATCAACATTACAAGCTTTAATTTTATGAAAGTTTCTGAAATTTTAATTTATAAAGTTCATATTTGGATAATCTTATTTTCTGTAAAAGAAATTGCATTAAAATTATTTTTTTATTAATTTCCTAATTTAAATCTAAGGTTTAATTACGGTTCAGACTTTATGGTTGTCATGGACGAAGTCTAGTATGAGACTTCGTTAATGAAGTCTGAGGGAGTTGATATATCATGGTTTTTACCCAGCCATGATATAGGTCTTGTTTTCAGAGTCCTTCTAGTGCTTTTGTAGTCTTTTTGAGTCTTTTCAGGTTTTAGCACGTTTGAAGCTTAATTGAAGCTTTTAGAGTATTTTGGAGCTTTTTGGCGTCTGTTGAATAATTTCCCACCGTTGGATTGAGCTCAAATTTGGATACAAGACAAATCAATGGATTAGCTTTCATTTGCAAGTGGTTTGAGGCCATTCTAATGGTGCGATCAAAAGTTGTGCGAGTTTTCGTGAACACAGTCCAGTCTGGCGAGCACAGAGTCCTGGTGTCGACCGACACCAACCCAGTATCGATCGACACAGACTGCAGGAAAAGAAAACACGTGATTTTACAGAAGATTTTATTATTTGAAGATTCTGCTACTTGTCCCAGAAGATTTTATTATTTACAATTAAGCCCAGAACGTGTTTTAGCATTATATTTAGGGTTTTTAGCCACTTTTAGAGAGGAAATTGGATTTTATTGATTATTCGGGTTTTGAGACAGGGAGAGAAGTCAGAAACTCGGTTCCTGAGAGAGAAGATTTCGATTACTCTTTACTCTACTCTTTTATGCAATCTATTTTATTCATGATGTTTGCTTCATTCACCATGTATGAGCAGATTCCTTGTTAGGTTTAGGGTTATTCAAAGGTGTTTGATGAATTGTTAAGTTGATCTGAATTTATAGGAGAAATTCAATAGAGTTCTTCATCTAGACTTGTGATTACTGCTTATTCTAGCTTCATGACCTAGAATTTGATCTTAGGTTGTTTGATTGACACGAAAGTGTGATTGATTGCCTAAACTAGTGTTAGATGAGCAAAAGACCTATTTGCAAAGAAATTTGGTTTAGGATTTTGTGAACAATTGAACCTGATCATTAATTCTTGTTTAGATTCTAAGGATTTGCAAAGAAATTTGGAATTCCAGGTTTAGACATAGACAATCTTCGCAGCGACGGTTGGTTGATTTTACATTTGTGTTTCAAGTTCAAGAACATGGCTTAATATCCTCCTTACATTCTATTTGATCTGCAATTATGATTTACCGGAGAATTTCCCTAGGCTTAGCATTTTTCCTCCATTGAATTTCACAACTTTTATATTCTGCTGTTTATTTCCTGTATTATTTTGTTCGCTTAGCTTAATCCGATTATATATTCTATTGAGTGATTTCTTGAGTCTTTGTGATTCGACCCCTACATACTGCAGCTACTGCTTAGGTACTTTTAGGGTATTATATTTGAGCATATCAAATTTTGGCGCCGTTGTCGGGGACTCTAAATTCGCCATTAGATTTTAGATTAGAGTTTCAACTAAGTTTGTCGGTATCGATCGATACCCAGCTGGTATCGGTCGATACTCATCGTAATTTTTTTTTTTTTTTTTTTTTTTNTAGGGTCTAGCGTCAATGTCATGTCAAAGGCAATTGTAGAGAGATTGGGAGCTGATATTTGATCTCCTAAGATGCCTCTTAGATTCGCGAACTCTTCCACCTCGCTCCCATACGGTACAATCCCTGATTTGCTCGTTAAAGTAGGAGATTGTCTGGTTCCTACTGATTTTTAGGTTGTGGAAATGAGTGCAAGATGTAGTACACCTTTGATTCTTGGAAGACCGTTTATGGCTGCAGCTGGTGCGATTATGGACACACCCAGTAGGCGAATCTCATTCTCCTACATTGACAAAAAGGGTCTACTACAAAGCCATTCCTACTAGAGGATCTCCCACACATGTCTCTTGCATCACTGTTGTCACAGGAGAGACGTTGGTGATTGATCTGTTGGACGAGCCTTATGATGAACCAACTGTCATAGATGTTTTAGATGGCCCTTCTATCATCACCAAGAAAGACATCAAAACAGCTACGACAACAAAGAAAGTGCAAAACAAAGGAGTCAAGGGTGTTACCCATGTGACTCTAACCCCTCAGAAGTGTGATGGAGATACGATTGATTATAAGGTGAAGTGCAAGGGAACCTCAAAACCATTCTCTAAGGTTAGAGTTATCCTCCCTTCAGAGCTGAAAGAGAAAGGAAAGGATGTTGTGGAGGGTATGTTGAGCAGAACTCTGAAGCTGGAGATGTCTGGTTGTGGAGCTTACTTTGGGGTTAGTTCTCAACCCTATCTTGACTGATAGTTGAGCCCCAACACGGTCAAGCTAATGACATTAAACAAGCGCTTAGTGGGAGGCAACCCACTGGTAAGTCTGTATATAAGTTCTTTTATTTCTTTTGTTTTTGTGTTTTTGGTTTTGCGTTTTGCATGAATCAGCAACTAAGGAGCGATGAAAAGGAGTCCCTGTGTCGACCAACGTCTGGTATCGATCGATACTAGTGCTGTGTCGATCGACACTCATCACCATCTCGGGTAACTTCTTCGATTTTCCCCAATTCACACAGTTCCTTTGATTTCTTTTGCCAACTCTAGACTAGGTAACAGTGAGGACAGTGTTGTTTAAGTCTGGGGGAGGTAGTTGCTGACAACGTGTTTGTTTTTCTTAGTGTCAGTCGTTTTTGAGTCAAAATTTGTTTTATTGAGTCAAAACCTGTTGGAGATTACGATCTTTTTCTTGAATCTATTGTTCTGACCTTGCTTTTGAGTGACCAGTGTTACAGAATCAGTTCTAGATCGACTAATGAAAAATCCAAAGACTGACCAGTTGACTAGAAGACACCCATGTCTCCAGCAGAGTCCTTCCAAAGCCTAAGCCAAATTATTGCACTTCATCGTTGTGGTTAGTGTTTATAGAGCCTAATTCATCATTCATATCTGACAAAGGAACTTATTTGTTTTAAAATAATGGTATACCTCTCCCTTGACACACATTGGTAAATAAGATGCATAAAAGATGAGATGATTTCTGCCGAGTAGAGGGCTAGGAAAATTTCCAATGATTCCATTATTCTACTTGGATAAGGAATGATCACACAAAGGTTGGAAGCGAGGGGTAGGAACATTTCCCAGGACCCCATTATTCGTCTAAAGCCTTTGATACATTGAGAGGGGAGAACCGGGGATTCGGTGGCAAACACCATCAATACTCGCGTCTCAAACCTTGATTTATATATGTGAAGCTAAAAAATAAAATAAAAATAAAGAGAACATAAAAAGAGATAAGTCTGGGGGAGAGGATAAACAATACCAAAAGTGTGTAATTTGGGTGGTTCTTTTGTCATGATATCGTATGAGGAAAAGTCTAGAATGTTCTTGAACATTGGCTGCAGTGATGAAACTGGCGATGAGGGTTTGGTTGGATGATGCTGTGAGATAATGTGTGGAGTCTGGGAAGCTTCGAATTTCTACGGAGAAGTACATGGTGGTTAGATCTGAAACTGATTAGGTGATATCTGAAAAGCTTGGGAAAAAGGTCATTGCGATATTTCAAGGACAGGTGAGTCTCCGTGTTTTCAAACCTCTTTCTCTAGTTTAGCTTTCTGTTTGCTTGAGGGTAAGCAAAGGCTAAGTCTGGGGGAGTTGATATATCATGGTTTTTACCTGTTTTTAGTCATGATATAGGTCTTGTTTTAAGAGTCTTTCTAGTGTTTTTGTAGTCTTTTTGAGTCTTTTCAGGTTTTAGCACGTTTGGAGCTTAATTGGAGCTTATGGAGTATTCTAGAGCTTTTTGGCGTCCGTTGAATAATTTCCCACCGTTGGATTGAGCTCAAATTTGGATACAAGATAGATCAATGGATTAGCTTTCATTTGGAAGTGGTTTGAGGCCATTTTAACGGTGCGATCAAACGTTATGCCAGTTTTTTGTGAAGACAGTCCAGTATGGCGAGCACAGAGTCCTGGTGTCTACCGACACCAACACAGTATCGATCCACACTGACTGCAGAAAAAGAAAACACGTGATTTTACAAGTTTGAAGATTTTGCAACTTGGCCCAGAAGATTCTATTATTTACAATTAAGCCCATAACGTGTTTTAACATTATATTTAGGATTTTTAGCCACTTTTAGAAAGGAGACTGGATTTTATTGATTATTCGGGTTTTGAGACAGGGAGAAAAGTCAGAAAATCTATTCGTGAGAGAGAAGATTTTGAACCCTTGTTACTCTTTACTCTACTCTTTTATTCATGATGTTTGTTTCATTCACCATGTCTGAGTAGATTCCTTGTTAGGTGTAGGGTTATTCAAAGGTGTTTGATGAATTGTTAGGTTGATCTCAAATGAAAGGAGAAATTCAATAGAGTTCTTCATCTAGACTAGTGATTACTGCTTATTCTAGATTCATGACCTAGAATATGATCTTAGGTTGTTTGATTGACACGAAAATGTGATTGATTGACTGAACTAGTATTAGATGAGCAAAAGACCTATTCGCAAAGAAATTTGGTTTAGGATTTTGTGAACAATTGAACCTGATCTTTAATGCTTGTTTGAATTCATAGGATTTGCAAAGAAATTTGGAATTCTAGGTTTAGACATAGATAATCTTCNAACTAGTGTTAGATGAGCAAAAGACCTATTCGCAAAGAAATTTGGTTTAGGATTTTGTGAACAATTGAACCTGATCATTAATTCTTGTTTGAATTTTTACGATTTGGAAAGAAATTTAGAATTCTGGGTTTAGACATAGATAATCTTCGCAGCGACGGTTGGTTGATTTTACATTTGTGTTTCAAATTCAAGAATAGTGCTCAATATCCTCCTGACATTCTATTTGATCTGCAATTCTGATTTATCGGAGAATTTCCCTAGGCTTAGCGTTTTTCCTCCATTGAATTTCACAACATTTATATACTACTAATTATTTCATGCATTACTTTGTTAGCTTAAATAAATTAGAGTCTTAATATCTATTGAGTGAATTCTTGAGTCTTTGTGGTTCGACCCCTACTATACTGCATCTACTACTTTAGTACTCTTAGGGTATTATATTTAAGAATATAATTTGGTAATCTAGGTGAAAGGGAAACTATGTACCTCTCAGTTGATATGTGTCTCACTGTGATTTTGCACAAAGACTTGCATTCGTTCACATTGTAGGAAATCCTAAACACTTATGTAACCTTAAACTAGCCTCGATACATATACCATAATGATATATCATGGTTTTTACCCGTTTTTATTCAGTCTTTCTAGTATTTTTGGAGTCTTTTAGAATCTTTTCAGGATTTAGGTACGTTTGGAGCTGAATTGGACTTATTGAAGCTTTCTGGAGCATTTTGGAGCTGAACATGGATCAAGCAGTTCAGAAGCCGATATGAAGCCTGTGTATCGACCGACACCACCTAGTGTCGATCGATGCTGACACTTGGAAGGAACGTGACTCGCTGCTTCTCTATCGATCGATACCACTTATGGTATCACTTGATACCGACATCCAAGGAAGAGAACGCGAATCTCTACAAGTTTAAAGAATCTGCTCTTTGGCCCAGAAGACTTTATTATTTACAATTAAACCCAGAACGTGTTTTAGGACATATTTAGGTTTTTCAGTCACTTTTTGGGACAACTCATACCCGGAGATAGAGATTTTGTAACAGAGTTTTGGGAGAATATTTGGAACCCTCTTTGTACTCTTTACTCTATTTCTTTAATGCAATCTATTTGATTCATGATGTTTGTTCCATTCACCATGTCTGAGTAGATTCCTTGTTAGGTTTAGGGTTATTCAAAGGTGTTTGATAAATTGTTAGATTGAACTGAATTGTTTGGGAAAATCCATAGAGTTCTTCATCTAGACTTATGATTATTGCTTATTCTAGCTTCGCGACCTAGAATCTGATATTAGCTTGATTAATTGGCACGAAAGTGTGATTGATTTCCTGAACTAGTGTTGGGTGAGCAAAAGATCTATTCGCAAAGAAATTTGGTTTAGGATTTTCTGAACAATTGAACCGGGTCATTAATGCTTGTTTGAATTCATAGGATTTGCAAAGAAATTTGGAATTCTAGGATTTGCAGATAATCTGCGCAGCGAAAGTTGGTTGGTTTTATATTCGTGTTTCAAGTTCAAGAACGTTGCTTAATATATTCCTGACAATCTGTTTGATCTGCAATTCTGATTTACCGGCAAATTTTCCTAGGCTTAACGCTTTCCTCCATTGATTTTACAAACTATTTTTAATTGTTTGCTTTTTTTAATTACATTGATTTTGCTTAGCTTAATTCATATTCTGAATCTATTGAGTGTTATCTTGAATCTTTGTTGTTCAACCTCTAATATACTGCAGCTACTGCTTTAGTACTTTTGGTATTATATTTGAGCATATCAAATTTTGGCGCCGTTGCCGGGGACTCTAATTTCGCCATTAGATTTTAGCTTAGAATTTCGACTAAGTTGGTCGAGCAACAGTCGACACCTATCTGGTATCGGTCGGTACTCGTCATATTTCTATTTAAATTTTGTTACTTACATGCTTTAACTTTTTTGTTTCAGGTGTATGCCTAGTCGAGAAAACCAGAAGGAACAAGAACACGCAGTTGACTAATCTGTCCAACAAGGAACTAGCTAAATTGGAGCGCAGAGCCAGGAAGCAAAAGAAGCAAGCAGAGATGAACAATCCAATTGTGCTCGCTCGCAATGAGGCTGGAGTTTTGAGAGATCAGGAAGGTCATCTGTGTAATGAGCAAGGACAACAGCTTGATGCAGAGGGGAACGTCGTTATCCCTGCACCAGTAGCCAACGAAGTTGTCCCACCTGCTGTGCGCGGGAATGTAGGGAATGCTTTGGTTAATCGCACGAGGACGCCTGGAGAGTACAACAGACGCGATTCGTTTTATGCCAATCGGTCTACAATCCGCATTCCCACTTTTCAGAGGAATGACTTTGAGTTGAAGCCTGCATACTACACTCTTGTGGGTCAGCACCCTTTTCACGGTCTTTCTCACGAGCATCCCATGGATCACATCGAGAGGTTCGAGGATTTGGTTACTAGTATCAAGTACAATGGAGTGCCCAATGAGTTTCTTTTCTGTAAGCTTTTCCCATACTCTCTTGGTGGGGATGCAACTTACTGGCTGAAGCAGTTGCCTCCTGGATCTTTGAGCACTTGGGAAGAGACGAAGAACGCGTTTCTGAACAACTTCTACGACAATGCGAGATCCGAGGAGTTAAGGAACAAGATATCCCAATTTTCTCAGGGAGAAACAGAGGCATTTAAGGCTGCTTGCGTGAAA
Organism: Crucihimalaya himalaica; assembly: GCA_004349715.1. Taxonomy (NCBI): domain Eukaryota; kingdom Viridiplantae; phylum Streptophyta; class Magnoliopsida; order Brassicales; family Brassicaceae; genus Crucihimalaya; species Crucihimalaya himalaica. The sequence continues at coordinate 4,867 of SMJT01000221.1, read as the reverse complement.
TTCAGATCTTATCAGAGAGATTGTCCGCATCACGGGTTCACACAGGTTCAGTTGCTGGGTATTTTCTTTCGAGGGATCGATTGGAGATATCAGATGGCTCTGGATGCCGCGAGCAATGGTAATTTCAACACGAGATATCCCGAGGATGCTTATGTGCTGATTGAGAACTTGGCGTCTAGCAATAGTACCAAGAATGCAGATTATGAACGAAAGAAGCAGAATGGGAACATTGATGGATCGCAGATTGCTGAGGTTTCGGAGCAAACTCCTTTTCCCAGAAACCGATGCAGAAGTGGATACACTCGTACTTACGGGAGTTCATCTTACCAAACCCCGCCACCCAAGACTCAGGAGAGCAAGGTTGAATCAATGCTTGAACAAATTCTTGAGAGACAACAGAAGATGACAGTTGATTTCAACGGGAAGATAGAAGCCCTGTACACCGATCTGAATGGAAAGATTGAAGCCCTTAACATTCATTAGAAGAAACTGGAAACTCAAGTTGCCCAGACCGTAGAAGCAGTTAAGAGACAAGATGGTTTTCTTCTAGGGAAAACAGTGAATCCAAGGGAACATGTTCATGCAATCACCTTGAGGAGTGGAAAAGAAGTCAGTCCAGGAGTGAAGAAGGCTTATACTGCAAAAATGTTCGTTGATCTTGCTGTACATGACGACGATGGCACTCCTGAAATCACACCAGTATCGACTGATACCCATCCAGTATCGACCGATACCAGACAACATCGATCGATACCTGTCCAAGGATCTGCCAAAGACGTTTCAAAACCACCTGCATCGATCGACAGTAACCCAGAAGTCGAAAAGAAATAGATCGTGGTGAGTACAGGAAGAATCTACGTGCCCAAGATACCTTTCCCTCGACCTCCTACCTAGACCAAGAAGGAAGTGGAAGAAGCCAGATGTAAGGCAATGATAGAAAAGTTGATTGTTGAGCTTCCTTTTGTCGATGCTATCATGACTTCACCAGCTCTCAGGAGATATATCAAGCGGATGGTATCAAGCAATGTGAACCTTGAGAAGGGAGTGATGAGGGTTACTCATGAGTGCAGTGCGATCCTGCTCAATAAGATTCCAAAGAAGCTGCCAGACCCAGGAAGTTTTGTGTTGGACTGTACAGTTTTTACAGAAAGACTCGAGCGGTCTCTCTGCGATCTTGGCTCCAGTGTCAATCTTATGCAGTACTCCGTGGCTAAGCGAATGGGAATGACAGATTTCACACCCACCAGAATCTCTCTGATTCTAGCTAATCGCTCAGTTCGATTTCCCGAGGGATTACTCGAAGATGTTCTGATAATGATCAAAGATTGCTTAGTCCTAACTAATTTCATTGTCCTGGAGTACGACGCAGAGCCAAAGGATCCACTCATTCTTGGAAGGCCTTTTCTAGCAACAGCCGGAGCTCTGATCGATTGTAAGAATGGGAGGATATCTCTTAACGTCGGTGATTTGGTCATGACTTTCTACATGGAGAAGATGATGAAAAAACCGACCATTGATGGGCAAACGTTCTTGGTTGACACTTTCAGCGACATATCTGACGAGTACTTCATGAAGATANTCTTAACATCGGTGATTTGATCATGACTTTCAACATGGAGAAGATGATGAAAAAACCGACCATTGATGGGCAAACATTCTTTGTCGACACTTTCAACGACATATTTGACGAGTACTTCATGAAGTTACATCCGGAGAACCCGCTCGAGAGAGCACTAGTCTGTTCAGCTAATTCAGAGGTATACTCAAGTGACGATGTTGCTGGATATGCCAAGATGCTTGACAACAGCCAAGGAGCATCGATCGACACCACTAAGAGTATCGATCGACACCATTCACCTCCACCTGAGGAATTGGTCGTCACCTCTACACAACACGATTCATTTGGTGACTGGAGTGAGGAGAGAGCTCCTAAGATTGAACTTAAACCACTCCCATCCAATCTAAGGTATGTCTTTCTTGGTCCTAATTCCACATATCCTGTAATCATCAATTCTTCCTTGAACAACGCAGAGGTCGCCTTACTGCTGAGCAAGCTGCGCAAGTATCGCAAAGCTCTTTGCTATTCTCTTGATGACATTTCAGGTATATCACCGGACCTGTGCATGCATCAGATTCATCTGGAGGACGTATCAAAAGCTTCGATCGAACATCAGAGGAGGCTTAACCCGAATCTGAAAGAAGTGGTTAAAAAGGAGATTATGAAACTTCTGGAAGCATGGATCATCTACGCCATCTCAGACAGCTCTTGGGTTAGTCCAGTTCACGTAGTACCTAAGAAAGGAGGAATGACTGTGGTGAAAAACGAGAAGGACGAGCTGATCCCAACAAGAACGATCACTGGACACCGGATGTGTATTGACTACATGAAGCTGAATGCTGCTACAAGGAAGGATCACTTCCCACTGCCATTCATCGATCGGATGCTGGAGAGGTTATCAAGTCACCCATACTACTGCTTTGTCGATGGGTACTTAGGTTTCTTCCAGATTCCGATACATCCGGATGATCAGGAAAATACTATATTTACATGTCCTTATGGCACATTCGCTTACAAAAGAATGCCATTTGGATTATGTAACTCTCCAGCCACTTTCCAGAGGTGTATGATGTCAATCTTCTCAGACATGATTGAGGAATTTATGGAGGTGTTCATGGATGATTTTTTAGTTTACTGATCTTCATTTAATGGTTGTTTATATAACTTGTGCAAGGTATTACAGAGGTGTGTGGTGTTTCATCTGGTCCTTAATTTGGAGAAGTGTCATTTTATGGTTCAGGAGGGCATTGTTCTGGGGCACAAAGTTTCTAAGGTTGGGATCGAGGTTGACAGAGCTAAGATTCAAGTTATGACGAGCCTTCAACCACCACAATCTGTAAAGGATATTCGAAGCTTCCTTGGTCATGTCGGGTTTTATCGACGATTCATCAAGGACTTCTCCAAGCTAGCACGCCCACTAACTGCCCTTCTATGTAAGGATATCACTTTCAATTTCACACCCAAGTGTCTTGTTGAATTCGAGCAGATTAAGAAGGCATTGGTTAGTGCTCCTGTTGTTCAACCGCCAGATTGGAACCTCCCTTTCGAGGTTATGTGCGATGCGAGCGACTATGCAGTTGGATCAGTTTCGGGTCAAGGAAGGACAAGAAATTCCATGTTATTTACTATGTCAGCAAAACGTTGGATGATGCTTAGATGAACTACATCACTACAGAGAAGGAGTTACTCACCGTCGTTTTCTCTTTTGAGAAATTTCGCTCTTATCTAATTGGGAGCAATGTGACCTTTCACACTGATTATGCTGCTCTCAAATATCTGCTGCAGAACAAGGATCTCAAGCCTCGCCTATGCCGTTGGGTTCTTTTGCTCCAAGGCTATGACATCGAAGTTAAAGACAAAAAGGGTGTCGAGAATGGAGTTGCAGACCATCTTTCGAGGATGCGGATCGATGAAGCCGTGCCTATTGATGATTCCCTACCTGAGGAGAAGATTTACTTCATTTAGACTGAGATTTTCAGCATTTTCGCCGAGAATCTAAAAATTCCCCGAGTACATAACCACGATATCGATTGATACCCACCTAGTATCGGTCGATACCTGTCACCTGCAAAAGTTGTTTCGACTACGGGTGACTCTTATGCTGAGGAGTTTTTAGCTGCTGTGACTTCTCTTGCTCAACCATGGTATGCTGACATAGCCAATTACCTTGCTGCAGAGGATGAGCCAAAGCACCTCAAGAAGTATGATAGGAAGAAATTGATGCGCGATGTAAGGAGATTCTTCTGGGATGAGCCTTACTTATACAAGCATTGTTCTGATGGGATGTACAGAAGATGTATCGCACAGTCTAAGGTACCAGAGGTGCTGCATCATTGTCATGGGTCTGAATATTCTGGCCACTTCGCTACTTTCAAGACAGTTTCCAAGGTTCTTCAAGAAGGCTTTTGGTGGCCTACGATGTTTAAGGACGCTCATACTTTTATCTCGCAATGCGATGTCTGCCAGAGGAGAGGGAAGATCAGTAAGCGACATGAGATGCCACAGAACTTCATCCTCGAGGTCGAAGTTTTTGACTGTTGGGGTATCAATTTTATGGGCTCTTTTCCTTCGTCACGACAGAATAATTACATCTTGGTTGTTTTGGACTACGTCTCCAAGTGGGTGGAAGCAACTGCTAGTCCAACCAATGATTCTTCAGTGGTCCTAAAGCTGTTCAAGACCATTATTTTCCCTCGATTTGGAGTACCTCGGATCGTCATAAGTGATGGTGGCACTCACTTTATTAACAAGGTTTTCGAAAAATTGCTGCAGAAATATGGTGTGCATCATCGCGTGGCTACTCCTTATTATCCTCAGACTAGCGGGCAAGTTGAGGTCTTTAACAGACAAATCAAAGAGATTCTGGAGAAAATGGTTGGCACCACACGGAAGGATTGGGCTGCGAAGTTAGACGACGCACTTTGGGCCTACAGGACCGTTTTCAAGACACCACTTGATACTACACCGTTTCACTTGCTATACGGGAAATCGTGTCACCTTCCGGTTGAGATCGAGCACAAGGCAGCATGGGCTACCAAGCTGATGAACTTTGACACCAAGTTTGCTGCACATAGGTGATTGGTTCAACTGAACGAGCTGGATGAGATTCGGCACCTTGCCTATGAAAACTCGAAGTTGTACAAGGAAAGGACTAAGGCATATCACGACAAGAAAATCCTCTCTCGCCACTTTGAACCCAATGACCAGGTACTAATGTATAACTCTCGTTTGCAATTATTTCTTGGAAAATTGCGTTCTCGTTGGTCAGGTCCCTTCACAATCAAGGAAGTCCGCCCACACGGTGCAATC